>JAHZMY010000913.1:0-18998 GCA_027743915.1 Seira sanloemensis
ATATCATATCCGGCGAACTGGTCATGGTCTATCTCTTTTGCGAGTAAAAACAAGTGTAAGTTAGTTGTTTTAGATTATAATAATTAAGTCATTACAAATGAATTACTGTTGAGGCTGTCAAATCCCGCGACACTGATGATGTAGGGAGAAAATTGTATCCTGTACTTCCATTGTATTTTTAAAGTGAGATCCATTTGGTAGAATAAATTTAATACATAGTTTTTGTCCAGTGTCCCTTTTTAACTTTACGAAATAAAGGCAATTAGTGCAGCTTACTAATTTTGGTGTCATCGCAGAATAGCATTTTTGTAAATTCAGGCTCAGCAATTGATCAATCATCATTACTGTGGGATTGTGCTAGGGAAAAGCACATTCAAGTTGGGTTCATTAGTCAGTGCGGCAAATTTAGAATTTCATGACTTAACTTTCTGTCCTAATTTTTTACTTTCTACCTCTACCTACCGGCGTTGTTTCAAGTGACCCCGTTTACCAAATAGCCGTTGGCTGGCGATAATGAGTGAATAGATGGAGGTCCCTTGTATCCTGTGGGAAAATGTAGCTTAGGTTGAAATTGCATTAGCTTGAGGGTTAATCCGGATACTCGAGACTTGTGGAAATGAAGAGGATTGGATAATCGGATTGGACTATTACACTGGACCTGACCGCACCTAATGAATAAGGACCAACGTACCGCTTCAATTCATCCCAATTAGTCGACAAAATCTCTGGCTTCCGGCTTCCCTTTCAATCGGTGACTACTTGAATGGTTCCATTCTTTGAGAGAGAAGTGGAAGTTGTTGCTTTATAGTGGGGTTTCGCGATGCTGTTGATATTCATTAGGATCAAAATGGATGAAGATTCATTTTCTTATTGGAAGGTCTTTGATCAAGTAATGACGTCTTTTCTTTCCTTGTGATATTTGATGAGATCGGACTGGGACTGAAGTCTTGTAAGTCTTTAATTATGGTACTTAATTCTAATTTTTGAATCTTGGTTGTTGATTTGAGTATCGTGGTGTTCGCTCTGGTTCTGGTGTTCTGTAATTTTGAAAGTTATCCTCAAGGCAAAAGTTTCTATTTGCTCTTCATCTCCATCCTACTGCGTCTGAATGGGGGATCGTTGAAATTGCTTTATAATTGGTTTTCTCCGATAAAGCAGGTAAGTTCATTAGATAATATTTCGGCCAGAATGATTCAAAAGACCAGAGGAGGTATATCAGCGATTTGATACTCTTGTATTACCTACATTAACTTTGTATTTTTATGATTTTGGTGACAAAGGTTTTCTAGTATTTTTCTCAAATTCTACTAATTGGACACGTTACGGTTATTACACCATCATGCTGATCTTTATAACTAATACTCGCTTGTTGATTTTGTTAAAGGGCAAGGATGTGAAAAATATTTTGTCTTTCCCGAATAATTTGGTGGATTTCAATTATCTAGGAAGTAAACCAGTGGCTCTCTGAGAATAGTGCTATGCTTGCTTCGATGTCTGTTTCATGATGGTTCCTAATTCCGTGACAAAGATGGCGAATTTGGAATCAACGTTTTGTCATTGTCGCTTGACTTGCTGAAGTTCTTGGATGGATTTATTCAGTAATTGGTGTACACGGCTCGTGAATCTATCAGAATCAGCTTTGGATAAATAATTATGCTCGAAATCCCGCAAATCCTGATGATAATCTCACAGAGAATTCTAGATCGGACTTGACTTCAATTATGGTCAGCTATTGGCTCGGTCGGATGTCGGATTTATAAGTTAAAATTTTTGCCAGAATCGTGTACATAGTTTTTGCAAGAAAATGTCTCTTTTATTCTTCTTATGTTGGATTTGAAGTCATTACGTTTTACATTATATTACAATATTTCACATTGTTTAACTTCTTCCATTAGACGAAATCTAGATGGGAACGTCCGAGAGATGAAATCGACAAGGTATGCAGGGTATCTGAATGGCGATAGTCTAACCCTGAAATGGAATCGGCTTTAATTCCCCTTGATGGATTACGGAAAGGTAATTTCAAATTAGTCATCTTACGATATTACATAAAAAAAAGCATATAACGAATCTTATATTTTATATTTAATTTATCCAATTATTTTTCTAGAACCACAGTACCAGGGTACATTGCAACCGAGTGCTACCGCCCATCCATCGCTGGAGCAGTTCGTTGTAAAAAGCACTCCCTGTTTGCTCTTAGGATGGAAGCGTCGAGAAAGAAGTTTGAGTTCTTGTCAATTTTGTGAACAAGAGACAAGTGCAGTTGAAACTAAAAGTATTTTTGATAATAAAAATTATGTTAGCTTAATGCACTTTATTTTACATGTTTGACTACATTGGATTCGCATACATACTCAGTGCATCCATTTTTATTGCATTAGTTAAAAAAAGTAAAGCTTTGGAGTAATCGTAAAACAATGGAATTGGCACAAATGGAATATCAATAGGATAATTGTAAGTAATTTGACTTTGCATGGAATAGGAGGACTAAAAAGGAAAATGCTACTTAGGTATGTATGTTAGTTTTGGCATTTCAAGGTTTTTAACACAATAGAGTAAGGTGGAACCAAGATGTGAGGGATATTATCTTTTAGAATTCCATCACTTGAGTAAATAAAGACTCCATCAATTTAAACATGTTACGAAACGCACATGGGATCAACGTTTGTCAGTAACTTCTACACTAAAATGGAGAGTTATAATTCGCTAGAAGTTCAAAATTAATGAATCCCACCTTGTGCGGCATAATTAAATTCCTCAAAGAATACCTTAAAGGTCAAATTTTAAGCAAAAATGGTACAAAAGGTTCAAATAGCTGTATCAATTTTAATATTTCTCCGGTTACCCCAATGCCAACTAAATGCAGAATCTTATAACTGCGGCTGTCAACACGAATTATCGGAGTTAACTAAAGGCTGGAATGCAGTTTTATTTGAAATTAGTGGAAATACTAACAGCAGCACGGAAGCACACTCTCATCTCGCAGGTTTAATTATTTAAATATTTTGCGCATCATGCTTAAATTTACCTAATTGTGGCTACAAAAAAAAACAAAATGTGCATTCTTAGACCTTGCATCCCATCTACAGCAGCATTTTTCCACTCTTGCTTTGATCTTTTTCAAGGAAACTTCTGCTAGCTTAAATTTACTTAATTGTGGCTACAAAAAAAAACAAAATGTGCATTCTTAGACCTTGCATCCCATCTACAGCAGCATTTTTCCACTCTTGCTTTGATCTTTTTCAAGGAAACTTCTGCTGCAAACTTTGAGACAATATTGAAGCATTTTCAGTGCACACATTCAAGGAATATTATCTTCTTAAAATATGTCAGCACCACGGATAATCTTTTCCAGAAGGTAAATATCAAACACAAATCGATCTCATTTTTTGTGTGCAAATTTTTTTATACCTTTAAATATTTTACAGGCATATTCTCAACTTCATAAGAAGACATCGTTGAAGGCTTTTTCTATAATGATCCTCCTTGCGCCAATTGACTCATATCTCCATATTAAAAACTTTTTCATGGAAAGACGTTTGCTACTTACCAGCTTTAAATTAGAATTGGCGTGCTTCATTAAAGATGCAGATGGGCAAATTGTCAACACTACTTTACTGGACTTGATATTCGCAATGAATTCACTTTTCGCCAACTGCTACGAGGTGTATTATGTTAAAGGAGCCTTTGTTTGGAGGGAAGTGAATTCTGCGGCAACTTTCTTTGGAACGAGCTCTTCTTGCGGCACAATCGGGTGGATTGATGCAATTATGCAACACGAAGCCACAAGACTGGTAGATTTTCAGGGAATTCCCATTACTGCGGCGTTGGTGGTAAAATAATAAAAAAAATTCATGCGCTATAATTGTTAGGCCAGACCTATACTTTTAACAATGCAACCATAACCATTTTCACTGTAGGAGACGCCTTTAATGGCAGAACGTCAGTTCTCTTCAGATGGCGTTAATAACAATGGATTGAGTGCAGGTGGATTGCAAGAACAGGAATTTCTTTATCTAAAGGATGCATTAAATTTTTCGTAATGTTGCTTTTTAATAATGAATTGTGGAATGTATGTGCATTGGCATTGGTAAGCTATTTTTAAAATGTACAATTTCATTGATTAATTTTCATGAAGGGCGAATGCAATTTTAAGCAATGGCATTCTAACTGAAGTCGACGGCGTCTTAAGCAACTCGGGCCTTGCATACTCCATCAATGAAAATCAGGCCGATATTGGAATTATCCCACATGAGTTTGTAATATCTCGCATTTCTGGAGCTCATCGTATAAGCTTTCTCCATCCTTCGTTCTACACACAGTCAGAAACATGTACTTTTTTGGTAGAACATTTTTTTTCCAAAAGTAATCGCTAAAAATATCCTCCTTTTATTATAATTTTTAGTCCAATTGTCGTCTTCGTCCAGCCATCAATCAGCGTGTTCCGAAATATATACACGCACCCATTCCAAAGGAAAGTGTGGCAAATTCTGCTTCTAAAACACGTACATTTTTGGTAGAACATTTTTTTCAAAAGTAATCATTAAAAACATCCTCCTTTTGTTATAATTTTTAGTCCAATTGTCGTCTTCGTCCAGCCATCAATCAGCGTGTTCCGAAATATATACACGCACCCATTCCAAAGGAAAGTGTGGCAAATTCTGCTTCTTGCATGCTGTGCCTTGATTCTGTTCTTATTTTGGGGCAGTCTGATACAAATGAGTTTCGAGCATTGGGATAAAGTCGCTTACTATTTATTTTCCGACACAATTATTTGGACTGCTGGCATGTTTAGTCTGAAGGGTCTATATTATTTACCGCAAGCACCGTTTCTTCGTGTAACTTGCTCCACGGTGTTTATCGCCTCGGGCATTATGTTCACCCTATATTCATCAAATCTGATTTCAATTCTGTCCACCGGAAGTTATCCGATTAAAAGGGATGTTACTTGCTCCACGGTGTTTATCGCCTCGGGCATTATGTTCACCCTATATTCATCAAATCTGATTTCAATTCTGTCCACCGGAAGTTATCCGATTAAAAGGGTTGCTGATCTGGTGAAAGCTGGTTATCAACTACAATTCAACAAGTATTCACCGTCCATGCTTCCAATCATTCAAGTGCGTCATTCGCTAAAAAATAATTGCTGTTTTAATTATTGCGCCAAATAAATATTTGTTTGTAGAGTTTAGAAATGAATACTTCCAATCGATCGGGAATTGCATCGTCGCAGTTCCAGGAGGCAATTCCGTTGTATATTCACCGTCCATGCTTCCAATCATTCAAGTGCGTCATTCGTCATTTATAAATAATTGCTGTTTTAATAACTGCGCCAAATAAATATTTGTTTGTAGAGTTTAGAAATGAACACTTCCAATCGATCGGGGATTGTGTCATCGCAGTTCCAGGAGGCAATTCCGTTGTTAACGTCCTCCAAGGAAAGGATGGCATTTTTCACGCAGTCCGACTCGTTCTATTATCTATATCAGAACGGGTACACGAATCAATTTCTTTGCGCAACCTTTTCGAAACTTTCCTTGTCAAGCCAAAAAGTGAAGAGCGCAACGTTTGTCAAGTATGGCTCGGAACTGAAGGAGTATTTCAATCGAAAGTATTTTCCTTTAAATTACGTTGTTGATAATGTAGAGTTGTGTAAAGTAATTTTAATGTGATTTTGTCAGATTAATTCAAATTCAGGAGCGGGGAGTGAAAGCACGTCTGCTACAAAACTACAACGCAGCAACTACGCTCACATGTCCAGTGAAAGATGCGTTCCAGGCTATTCCTATTAAATTTGCTGATATATATAACGCACACTTGATTTTGCTTGGGACGATGGTTCTGTCTTTGATTGTTGTATTTTTGGAGACTATACGAATAGGGATAAATATGTGTCGGAATTCTTCACTATTGGGTTTAAATTAAAGCTTTAAATCTTGCTTCAAATAGCCCTTCAGCTCTTCTTATGCTTTAAGCAGAAATGGGGCATAATGCGTCAAGTAGAGAGATTCAATGATTAGCTTGTAAATAATTGGACATTATTGGTGTAATTAAATGTATTTAATTTTTAAATGTGTACATACTCTTTCTGTTAAAGCTATTACTAGACTAAATGTATGCATAAAAATATTTAGTCATATATTTAGTGTGAAATAGTGCACAAAACTTCCAGATGGACTTGTTAAATATTTGCCTCCCATTGATGAAAAGATTACACCCCAAAATTGTAGAAAAATGTCATTATCGGAATAACTTTTTCCATTGGAACTGGACAACTGGACTTATGGGTATGTATGTCTATATACAACAGTCAAAGTCAGAAGCACATTTCATGTCCCTGAGAATAATAATATTAACACTAATAATGGTGGGGTACGTTTTGGCACATCAATTTACACATTGATGACCGTGTTTNAAGCACATTTCATGTCCCTGAGAATAATAATATTAACACTAATAATGGTGGGGTACGTTTTGGCACATCAATTTACACATTGATGACCGTGTTTGTACAATTCCCTTTTTCAATATTCCAATGGAAAATATGAATTTTTGATCATTTCAAAGCTTAGTGCAAAGAGAAAGTTTTTCCAGTTAAAAGGAAATACGGACTGGAACGCAACAGATGAACCGATATTTCTTTTCAGTAGGTAGCAAAATGGTGACGACCAATTACCGTCTTTACACGGTCAAGGAAGAATTTTTTACAATAGAGCAATATTTTTCCTTAATCCATTATGGTCATTCGGAATATTAAAAGGACTCGCCTTTTTTGACAGCCATTGTTGATTATTACGCAAAAGAATTAGAACACATTTTTTGCGACTTCATCAGGAAAAAAATCCATAGAATGGGATCATTCTTTTGTGTACATTTTAGTTTTCAGTCCGACTTTATTACCTAATCGTGATTAATATTATTTACGAGGAGGAAAATCCACGAGTTTAATTTTCGGTCCTTTTCGGTGTATCGCTGAAAGTAATAAAATAGTATCATTTTTTAAATATATTTTTATGATGTCTGAAAATAAATAGCTTTTTGTCGGATTTCGCCTAAAATTATACTTAAGGAGCTGCAAGATGGGACGGCTACATGGCATGAAGACGGCTGATTGCGTTTACCTTATCTTAATTTACTTACGAGTGAGTTTTTGTTCAGTTCCTGAAAAATATTTTGAAGCTCTACTCTCCAACAACTTTTTCAGAGGATACGATTTACTAGTATCAGTTGAACCGGATTCAGAAGGTAACACTTTTCCTTGCGTACTTCCTTTTTGGGGCAAATTGAGATTAGAGTTTTTTTAAATTAATTACACAATAAATTAATATGCACATGACATGTTATGAACTGTTTCAGAAAATCTTTTAAACTGGCTTCAAGAAAGCAACAATTCCATCTTTTCATTGACGCTTGTCGAATCAAATTTCTCCAGCTCACTAGAATTGGTTCGAGAGAAATCTCAAAGTATGGAACAAATCGCCATCCTTGTCGAATTTCGCAATATCTCATATCTTGAATCCGAAATACAGGTGTGAAACATACTAAATATTGAGTGACATGACGTGAAGAATGAATGTAGGCTTCAATTAAACACATTTTTAATTATGTAGATGGTAAAAGAATACTCAATGAACACCTCCGTCCCACAGCCTGCCTTCTTCATACTCACTCGATCTCCAGAAGAATACGACGCTTTTGGAAAAGATACGAGTGAATTGTCAAAACTATCAATGGAGTTTTCGCTGAATAGTGATTTATACATATTTGGCGAGGTGAATTATGACGGTGGTCAAACGGGGAAACGAAAGACAAAGAAAACTTTAAATGATGACGATAAGCAAGGATTCATTGGATATCCCCTTCCACCAGGATACGAGTTGAGTGAATTGTATTCGTTGAAAAATGTTACCGTCTTCGAACCAGTGGACCTTCGAAGGTTTCGATTGTTACAAAAGGTGATTAGGAGAGGCGACTTTCGACAAGTTCCACTCGTCGCTGTTGCCCAAGTATGCTTAGAACATTGTTTTATTTGACCTAAGCGTTTATAAAACCATTTAAAGTCAACTCGTACTTATCATTTCAGAAAAACTACACGGGTGGAGCCAAATTTTCTGCGAATAATTCCTCGTTCGTTTCAGGATACGAAGTAGACCAATTAAATTTTTTGGCTTCGTCTTACAATTTTACGTATGTGCATAATTTGTATTGGCAGAATACATGAATACTTGCTTATCGATGCATCAATTTTGAAAAGTGCCTGATTTTGTCAGAGTTGTTCCGAAAGTGGGAACTGGCTGGATCGCCTTATCTGAGGACAATAAGGTCACGGGAATGGGGGCCCAGCTTTTGAACCGGGAAGCTGACATTGCAATCTCATCCTCAGAAATGCTTCAGTATCGGGCAAAGCAATTGACATTTTTGCATCCAACGTATTACACAACGTAAGGATTTTATGACTTTGGTTATAAATTGTGGACTAATAGTCATATAAATGTTTAATTCTCCGTTTTTTATTTGGATTCATCACTTCCAAGGATTTGGGGCTTTTTCAAGCAGCCTGCTTCAAACTCGCTTCGAGACATTTTCATCAACGCCTTCACCACCGATCTGTGGCTGACCATGTTTGCAACATGGTTCCTCATCATTATGGCCATGTTTGCGCTGACGATAGTGAAATGGAAGTTGGGAACTCTCCACGAAAATGATAAAATTGTGATACAAGAAGTATTTATTTGGGCTGTTGGCGCAATATGTCAACAAGGTTGGTTCGATATATTGGAATTTATTTATTGGAACATTGGACGTTATTGTTTGCATGACATAAACAGAAAAGGTCTGCGTGTGCTTTTCCAGGATGGCATGTGTGCCCAGAGTCCGGTTGTCTAAAGATAGTCTTCATATTTGCACTAATCACCGGACTCGTTTCATACGTTGGCTATTCTGCAGCCCTCGTCTCTATTCTTTCGGTTAAGGTGGTTCCTATTCAGGTACTTCAGGATTTGGTCAACTACAGGTACACCATATACCAAGATAATGAGACTGTTCGGACGGCAGATATTATGCAGGTGATGACAAAAAAGTTTTTACCTTATTAAAATTATTTCTTTTGTACGTAGTCAACTGTCGAGTCCGAGTCAAAACTGTTGTAATAGTTATGTATGGCATTTGGTTTTAGGATTTGGAAGCATATACAAAGCTCTTGCCACCAGCAGAACGGTCCGTGAATTCAGAGGAAGTGATGAAAAAGCTTTTAACTTCACAATCCGCATTTCTGGGAGTTGCAGATGTATTCTATCCTGTTGCGCGTAAGGCTCTGTGCTCGGACTACGATGTATGCAAAAATATTCAGAGGATTTCCATCTCACAAGGGAGACCGGTGCAGGGTGGCATGGTCCTTCGAAAAAGATCTCAATATACAGACTTTTTCAATCATCGGTAGTAAAAAACGCAAAAAACTCGTGTCACTTAACTTTACTTAAATGTTAAACTTTTTAAATAATAATATATTTTCAAACATTTAGAATCTTACTGATGTATGAGCGTGGCATAAGATACCGGCTGCTGGAAGGCTTTCTAAGAGCCACGTCTGTTACGTGCTTGGACCTCAACGCTTCCGAAAAAGAGCCTTTGGGCTTTAACGATGTAGTTACAGCCTATATTATCTTAATTGTCGGTTATTTACTGAGTCTGACGGTCTTTGTTCTGGAGAAATTGTATGCCACTGCTATACACTCTCCGATGAATGATTTTACGAACAGTGAACTCCATTTCCCGTCAGCGGCAACGGCTAACATTTCAAGGACCATAGGATTCTACCATGCATCATAAAAGCATACCCAACGATTATGATTCCCTATGTTAAAAATAGATATTACTAAATAAAAAGAGCCAGTCATTCATCAAGAACCTCATTTTTGCAAAATAATGATTAACATTCCCGTCCTCTGCAGTGGTAACTGCTTATCACAGCATAAAATCAAGATTATTTACATTTTCAGTAACAAATATTTATATGCCGTAAGTGACATTTGCATAACGCATAATAATATATACAATAAAGTCATTTAGATAAAAATTCAGATGAGAAAAGTCAGCAGTAATCAGCATTTGTTTGAAAATACATAAGATAATCCTATTACACATTTCTTTAAATATTACTTGCTTAATTGAAAATTTATCGAATCATCAGAAAATGCATAGTAGGGCACCTTGCAGCATTTCCCATCAGCGCCTATTTACCACTTGCAAGCGCTGCGCAACCTATACCTCAACCAAAAGGAACAATACCAGGAAAAGAGAACATGACCAAACTTGTCTTCCTTCAGATGTGTGGAACGTAACGTGGAACTACAAGAATGACGGGGAAAATTAGGGGAAGAAACTTAGGGGTCGAACCGAACTATCGCAATATCCCCAACATTATTATATGTACCTTATTGCCGTCCCTCCTAAAACCCAAACGATATCGGAGCCCATGCATAGGAAATTCATGGCTCGAGTCAGACATACGGAACGGGACGGATTGGATAACCTGAAATCCTTATTCTATCACTGAGAATTTTGTTTTGATTTGGCGAGTTTAAAGTGTTCCTAGCCACGAAAGATTATTTTATAAATCTGTGAATTGGTTGCGCATTTGTAGTCATGCGTGTAATTGAGTTAAGAATTTGAAGATTATATCAAGTTTCGGGAAGTTAACGTAAGTTTGTAACGACACCTTCCTTCTCCAAGCTGTGACTGTGATTGTCACATACCTATCTGCATTTGTTCTTGTTATCTATTTTGACATTTTAATTTTTGGTTTATATTAATCTTTAGAATCATGGACCCAACTTTAAGCGACAGATATTGGGGCGAAACAATGCGCTCGTTGTGGGCTAATATACCTCGCTTGTGCGACGCCGAAATTCTGGTCAAATGGAGAGGAGAGAAGACAACATTTCAGGTCCACAAACTGATTTTGAGTTTGACCTCTGACAAGTTCAGGGAAGATTTTCATACCAACTCAGCCTCGGATCCAGTCAACAGGCTTGAAATCATAAATAATCCGCCAATAGTCATAAGATTTCTACTAGAGGTAAAATAGTATTTAATCAAAATAAAATATTTAGGAAATACCCACAATGCTTTCGAGTTTCGAAATGCATCTGGTATTTCTGTGTGAATTTGTTTATGAAAAACCTTCATTGTTTTTGCAGTACATTTATACTGGTCAGGTGCGCCAAGATGGGATCAGAGAAATGAATTGGGTCGAACTTGGGGGCGTTTTATGCACAGCCCAAGAGTATGGCATTATAAGGATGATTGAAGCCGTAACAAGTGCGTTGGACAAACACTGGCCAGTTAATGAGGTGGTGCTTCAGTTTAAAGCATTGACAGAACTGACATCAGCCCCCTCTGAGTATCCCCGGCATTATTACCCGAATTTGATGAAGTGCTTACTTAGCTATATACTACGGTAATTGTTGTAAAAACTATTAATTTTGCTTCAGATTATGCCAAATATTGTTCTTAAGGATGCCTATTTGTGTTTTTATTCTATTATTACAGCCATGCAGACGCCGTGTTGAAGACTCTGGCATTTTGCGACTTGTCAATTAAAACTATGTCAGAACTCATCAAATCCGTATATTTTTATGTGAAAAAGGAGCTATATATTTATGAAGCAGTAAACAGGTTCAATTTGGAAAGGTGGTCGACCCATCAGTGTTCGAAACAAGGTTTGAACGAAAAGGACGTCCTTCACCGACGACAAGTTCTACTCCAGCCTGGTGAACATAAGAATTTCTTTGGAGCTTTAAGATTTGTTCGATTTAAGGCGTTGAGCGATGATTTGGACAAGGTCACAAAGGACAAGGAACCACTGATACCAGAAGGGTATCTGGAGAAAATAAAAAAGTACAAGACAACTAATGAAGACCCACCCCCATTCTTCGAAAACAATCCAAGAGTGAGGTCGAATAATCACCACCAAGAGTTCGACGCCCACCTCACTGCCCTGGTTCAGAAGTTGTGGACATTTCCAACCTCAAATGGCAAGATTCGCAAACTGGAGCCTGCAGCTGCTACAGCCATTAAAATAGAAAACGGCCAATCAAAATCGGAGGATCCTCCAACATCGCTTCTGCCAATGGCAAAGGGAAAATCAACGGTACGAAAAAGAGCGCCCGAAACTAATCTTAACGCGACGCCCCTTCGCCGACAAAAATATAAAAATATTCCAACGAATAATCACCACCAAGAGTTCGACGCCCACCTCACTGCCCTGGTTCAGAAGTTGTGGACATTTCCAACCTCAAATGGCAAGATTCGCAAACTGGAGCCTGCATCTGCTACAGCCATTAAAAAAGAAAACGGCCAATCAAAATCGGAGGATCCTCCAACATCGCTTCTGTCCAAGGCAAAGGGAAAATCAACGGTACGAAAAAGAGCGCCCGAAACTAATCTTAACGCGACGCCCCTTCGCCGACAAAAATATAAAAATATTCCAGCGCTGGAGACACCAACGAACGTTGGAACAGCTCAGGCTTTACCTACTGCTCCAGGGGCTGTTGCAGAAAGCTTCGAGGGTCCTAATTTGCCTGAATCCGCAAGCTTAGGAATCACTTCGCTCAACACCGACAGTTGTGCTCATGGCCCACTCGCCCCAATCTCAGAGGAATTTGAATCCCACCACCAGGTGACATCTCAAGTGCTTCAAGGGCAAGGGATCCGCGCCTTCAGGGCTCAACCATCAGACTCGGAAGGTAAAGTAAAACATATTCAAGTGCATTTATATTGAAGGTAAACATAAACTTTTAAAAAATGACATCTCGTTTTAATTTGTTCAATAGATGACGGGACGCCAATGAGTCTATCGGATTCGCAATCACAATTTGTGACGCCCGTCAAGAACAAGGCCCTCGTGATGAGCGGTGCCGGGAAGACCCCAGTCAAAAGGAAGGATCCTAAAAATATCTCAGTTGAACAGAGTAACGACACCCACCAAGAAAATATTTCTCAACTCTACAAATATAAAAAGCGTAACAAACCTGCCAAAGAAATGATTCCTACTAACCGAAACTCTGCTCCAACTTCCTCCCCTGCAGAACTTCATACTGAAAGTGAAGATGATCTTGAAACGGGGAAAGTTTCGAATCGAGATTTGGCGTACTCAGATTTCATTAAGCTGTGCAGAAAAAATCCTGAGTGGACCAAACTGGTCTTAGAAAATATTCGAATCACCGACTTTGTGAAAATTAACGACGCCCAAGATGTATGCCTTCCAAGATTGTCAGAGGTCAAGTTAGATACGGCTGTATCTCAAACATGGAAGTCAATTGATCTCAAAAATTGGATTTTCTTTCATACTAAACCGGACGCACCTCGGGATGAAAGGTTGATGGATCTGTGGCAATCTGGAGTCTTCGTGCACGTCAAAATTTGCGGGGTAGTTGTTTTCGTCACCAAGCCTGAAGAAGGAACCTTAACTGTGAACCATGCAGCATATGACGTATTTTTTCAATTGGAAAAGTTAAATCTTCTATCAAATTTAAAGTCTCTGAATTTAGGAAATTCTACATTGCCGGAGCAGTATGTCATACCCCCAGAGATTGCCGAAGGGCTAGTTGAAATTCGGTTATTGTCTGTGTCAAACTGCCAAAGCATAGTTTCAAATCTAAAACAATGCAAGAACCTGCAGCGTCTCACTCTTTGGTGTCCGAAACGTCCCAAAGTGATTCTAAACACGGCAGATTTGCCACTTGCGTTGACCTCATTATCGTTAAGCGAATGTGTAGTTAGGGTTAAGGCGGATGTGAATGTGATCTTGCCTAATCTCGAGGAGATAGCGTTAATGGAATGCACCTGGGATCCTGAGTTCGTTGGAAACTTGACCAAGATGTTCCCGAACTTACAAAGGATTTTTATTTATAACGCTGTTTCGCATTGTGCTACGGCCGAAATGCTTACGACTCTCCTCAAAATCGAATCCCTTACGGAAATAGTTTTATTAAACTTTGAGGCGGACACCCTATACAGACAAAGTCAAGAGAGGACCAAGGAGCTTCTCAAAAAATTAAACATCAAGATAATGGCCTTTTCTGAATGTCACTTTGTGCTGGAACGTGGTGATGATGGAAAAAAATGGAGAGGGAAAAACCTTTCTTCGCGTAGTTTTTGTGGTTCGGTGTATGAAATATTTGAAATCGAGTCCTTCTACGCAAGGGACCGTTGGCAGAAAATTATTTGGCCAGCGTATGAAAAGTAATTTAATTGGGAGTGGTCTATACGATTGTGTTAGTTTGTAGATACTTTTAACCTAAGATTACATTGTTAAGATATACATACCTATTTTAAGGATTTTGAATTTTGCTGAAAAGATGGTCCTTTTGACTGTTAATATTTATTGATAATTTAATTGTGTAAGGTGAAACCTTGAAATCAATTCGTGTAAAAAGTAGTTGTAAGCATATCTCTATTATTTATATGTTAAACATCATGTTGATTAGTTTTACGGTAGAAAATCGAAAATGAGTTTTCAATAAGCTGTGGAAAATGTCATATAGGTGAATAATAAAGCTACATAAAACCACATTTTGTCCTATGAATGCAATAATTATTTAGCATGAGGAGGTTTTTAAAATGTATGCGATTCTTTTTGCAGTTTTTAACTTATTACGAAATAATGCTATCTGGAGCAATGTTGGACGATTAAAAGCAAAGTATGAAAAGTTTGAATATTACATCAAATCCGAAAAGTGCCACAGGTTTTCATGAAGCAATGTGTGAGTCAACTCTGGGCTTTCCACATTTTTATTAGCGCAACGGGTGTCAAAAAATTCACAAATCTTGGGCCCAGATCCGTGTTTGGTCTATTTACTCTGAAAACCATATAGATTCTACAGATTTTTTTATCTCATATCTGATCTGAGGTCACCATTTGACATTAAATATTAGCGAGACTTTTTTGATATTGAGGTTTCCCTGATTACCCATGCTGATGTTTTACGCAAGTAAGTGTCACGGGGAAAATCCTATCATGTAAATGTCAAAAACAATTTGTGAGAGATTTAATTTATTCGGTTTTCGTATGTATCTAAAAATTTCTAAATACCTAGGTACTTGCCCAAGACAAAATTTTAAAGAAAATGAATATTTTTCAACCGCACGCCCCCTTTAAATGCTCATTTTAATTTTCAAAGACAATTCACATATTTTCGGATAAGGACGGCTCAAATTGTCGTCGTGATTGAAGCAAGAGATTTATGGAGTCAGTCGTGAGAAGAATATTAAAAAATGGGTGGTCTTTAATCTCATGTACTTACATACTTGTGCCTTTTCCACGCATTCCTAATCTCCAAAAAACAAAGGAATTATCGTTTTTTTCCCAAACGTCCAGCATGAAAACGATAAGAGCCTTCTTCATGAGAGAAATGGGCTGTAGCAATCAGCATTCAGCATGCAAAGTTTAATAGAATTTGATTGCGGTTCTGCAAGATTGGCCAGCTCTGCTATTAATAATAATTATAGGGAGAAGGAGAATATTAACTTCAACTTCTTTTCACTAATTTTTCGAGAATTCATGTAAATTTATGAATATTCCTCTGACGAGCTTCTGCAGACTACAAACCTTTTTAAAAATTTAACTGCTCAAGAGAGAGAGAGAGAGAGAGCTGCTACTTTTCTCAAAAATGTGCCAACGAAATTAGCACTTTTATACGATATCCCATCGCATGCGTGATCCGGTTCCGTAAGTATATGCATATGCATATCTTTCTGACACGAGAGCCTGAGCTAATATCATATCGTCAAAAACCTTTTAGCATTTAAGATCCCAGTTATTGTGGCTCCTTCGGTCTTCAGTTCAGGTTCAACAGTTTATAATGCTGTTCCAGAGGATTTCATACTTTATTTTATAGCTCTCAAGTTTCTCAGTTCATTGCAGAACCTATGACGCAGCCCAGATTCGCTCCCGTCATATTTGTCTTCTACATCAACATAATGACTTAATGAGCACAGTTTTTTTCGTTTAACTTGTTTGGTCAAGCGTGAAACAATTATAAACACCAGTTATCTGAATATCTTGTGTGATGCAAAAATCAATCACTTAAAAATATTCTACTGTCGTCACATCACATATCAAGCGTTCTCAACGTCAACGTATAAAAAACCTCTTTCTTCTGAAAGCATCTTTCTGAACACCTGTAATTCGCTATATTAAAGAGATAACGAGTTGTTTCATTCAAAGTTGTTTTAAGCATGTTTTAAGACAAAAAGGCTAATCTAGTACCATCTACGTCTTTGAAAATTCCCTTTGTTTGTCAAAACACATTTCTGTTCTTGTGAACAGTGTACAAAAAGTTTGTCTTCAAGACGTGATACACCTTTATAAAAAAAATCATTTTACGGCTACTTTTTATGATACCCCATCCCATCTCACGTGTCGTGCCCTTGTCTTTTCAATTTTTATGTATTTGATGCAAACGTAAGTTCTAAGAATTTTTGCCCTCTCTAAAGATCATCATCGCAATGTGTACTGCAGGAAAAATATTTATTCTGGGAGCAACTTGATTGAGGTTTTTGCAAAATCTCAAAAAGCTCTTTATTCCCAAAGACGGCTCTTATCCGATGGCCAGTCTACCGAATGAACCGTGAAAGGGAAAACCGACACGCTTGAGCTTGGTGAATTGATTATTGCTAAAAAGGATATACCAATATTAATTCACCTTTGCTCGGGAAAATGAAAATTCGGAACGCTCCACAGCATCTTTTATATAAACACTTTGCTGTCATTTTGCTGATATCATGGAGCTGGAGTGAAGTGTCATTTGCAGAGACTGTAATCTTTAAATGTTGTAATAATGACACTACGACTGCGAGTGTATCTCACGCAGTTAAGCAAAACGAAGCCCAGGTGCAGAATGAAAATTTTGGGGGTGAAGTGAGTCTAGATATTAGCAAGTATTTGAGACAAGGTGCCAGCAATATAACCAACCATGATCTCAGGTACTGGATTAATTAGCAATGATAAAGTGAAGACTTGTGCTTACAGCAGTTTTTATAAATTCTTTTTGCTCTCTCGTTGGAATGCAAATATTTGATTTTGATTATTTATTTTAGCAAAAGTTTTACCATTACCGAGTGCCATAAGAATGAGACGAAGCTTACTGAAATTGTGTCACTTGGTCCCGGAGATGAAGAGATGAAACATTTTTTGAGAAATATTCCCCTGAACAGTTCTGCGTACAAAGGTTATTTTTCCAACTTAATTAGCACATTTTCACAAAATGACAAGTTCTAAAAATTAGTTGCATATAAAATGTGTCGTTAATAATTTTTAATATTCTCATATTTAGAGTCAGTGATCAAGTTGCCGTTGTAAAAGTCGAGCCGAGGTCTGAAGTTTTTACGTGCAATGGCAATGGATGTGTGTCGATACGAAAATGCTGCAATGCAAATGAAACCTTTGACCTGCAGACATACGGAAAGAGCAAAATCCTTTGTGTTCCATCCCCGCCCTGGGATCCAGTTGTATATTCGTACTCGAAGGAGGAAAACAGTTGGAATAAAGATTTAACTAGCAGGTCTTCCATGACATTTGTCTCAAATCACCCCAGGAACTGGTGTACCACTGGGAATGTGGTGATATGGAGCATGCGTCCGATTGGAAATAACAGGAAGTCGTTGTAAGTAGCCCATGGCCATAAACTAATTTACTTTAAATGCCAATTATCACTAACAACTGAAAATAGTAAAATGAATGAACTTTTTCTTTGTCCAGATTTCGAATCCTCAACGATGGATCGGTTGTAAAGCGAAATGGGGCTAATTGGGAAATATTGAACTCGGATAAAATTTGCGTGGAAAGTGCAATAAACTTCCCAACCGATGCTGGTCATATACCCATGAGGCAAACAGTTTCTGCAGATGAGCTAGACACAATAATTTTGGAATGTGACCCTCGATTGGCAATTCAAGAGGATGTAAGATTATCATTGCACATTTTCGCTGCAATATTTACTCAATGAAATTTAAAACATACGTAAAATGCAATCTAAAATGTTTCTTTATTAGGCACCGACGATTTTATACGGAACAGCTCTTGCGATTTCGTCTGTATTCCTCCTCGCCACTCTCATCATCTACGGACTGCTTTATGATAAGCAAAGTATTCATGGATGGACCTTGCTGGGGCTTGTGACAACCATGTTCATCTTCTATGTTTCATTGATCGTGACATATTTTTATCTGTACCATTATCCAGACGCCAATTTCACTGACGAAATCGAAATACTTTCTTCGTTTTGCGGAATTATTGGTAGGATATAAAAATTATGCTCACTGGCGCACTAAACTTTTTGTCAAACATTTTACTTATGCCAATATTTAACAATACATTTACTTTAATTCTTTTAGCCGTGATCTCCCACTTTTTCTGGCTTAGCTGGGCCTGCTGGCTCACAATAATTTGCTTTGACATTTTTGCCAAATTCAGGTAAGCCTGAAACGCATAATATTGCAGGCATTCAAAATGTATAGTTTATTTAAATAATGCGATTGACGCAACATTTTCGTATTTGTTCCTTTCAGGATCTTGAAACTAACCAGAAGCAACTCCAAAAATAAACTCAAGTTTTTTATTTATTTCCTTTTTACAATGATTGTGCCATTTTCGATTGTTTGCACAGGTGTCCTGCTGGATATTTCATATGGGTAAGCACTGTAGATATTCATGTATGCAAATTCTAGTTATATAGATACATGTGTACCTATGTACTTAATGCGCTTCGTCGAAATTTAAAATTAATCAATTCATTATTCTTAAATGCAGGGATAATCTCAATCAGAATTTTATTATTCCACGTTATGGTTGGAACAAGTGCTTTCTGGACTTAAGGAATGCAGCCTTTCCTTATCTCTTTGGTCCAATTGGATTTCTTCTAATTTTGAATTGCATTTTATATCTCGCCACGATATTTTACATATATCGACTTCAACAATCCACCAAATTTGCG
>JAHZMY010000914.1:0-18099 GCA_027743915.1 Seira sanloemensis
TAGGGGACACGTGCCCTGCCTTTTTGTAAAATAAGAGGTAAATTTTATTGTGATTCTGGGACAACCACTCAATACATTGGCGAAAATCATGTAAGGACGAACTCAGCAAAGTGAGAAATATAATCTTTGAATGAAAAAATTGTTCAGACTCTGAGGAAGCGTTATAATATTTACTATATGATGTGGGAAACCACAAACAGTTTTCCAATACGCCGGAAATATAGGCATGGAAGGAGAGGAAGTCGTATAAAAAGTCAAAAGTGGAGCAGTCTGTTCTGGACGCAAATAGGATCATAAAGTGCCACTCAAAATTAGCCTTCTTTTATTATTATTCCAGCCAAAAGCCTGCTTTGTGAAAAAAGAGAAAGGCACAAGGTAATGGCGCATTTCCCTGTACAACAAAGATAGGAGTTGTTTGCTGTAAGCCAGGAAGTTACAGGCATTCATTTATTGTTCAGAAAAACTTGAAATATTTCTCAAACAAAACTGTGGACATTTTCTGCAAATCGTGGTTCCTATTGATTAGAATCTTGAATACCACGTGTAGTCAAGTGTGAGCCATGTACAGACCAAAAAGCTTTATGAAACTATGTAGTAGGAAACAAAATGGTCTTGAGTTATACCACAAAATACCCTATAAACGTTATGACCTAAGGTGAGGTGAATTTGTTTGTGCTACTTCTGAGCGCTTTTGGCAAAGAACTATATTGCTCCTTGCTGCTGTGGGACTCAAATTGCTATCGAGGAAAATCCTGTACACAAGGGGCTTGGTTCAGTTTAATTCAGTATATCATACGGATTTAATGTCTTATGTTGTATTGGAAAACAAGAGTCATTAATAAGTATTATCACACAAAAATACTGGGATACTTCCCTCTTTGACTTTCTAATTCATTGCCCCCAAAGCTTCGGAAACAGCTTTTCGCTGCTGTTCCAAATGGCGTGAAAAGGCTTGTTTCATGAATAATTTTTGGCCGTTGTTTTTGCACGACAGGAATTTCCGCATTTCTCTTTTTCTTTGAATGGTTACTTTCTCTGTAGCTAAATTTGGTCGCAACTTTCACTGAAGCGAGAATGTGAAAACAATGTATGTAGGTGAATATTTTGCTAGTTTTTATGTCACCTATAATAAAAAGGGTCTGGGTAATTATTTTTTTCCAGAGTTTTCTGGTTTGGACAACCGACAATCATCTTTAGACTCAGAAGGAGTTTCCCTAACTTCATCTAGAGGAAGTGGAGCTGTTGGCGAAGAAATTGTGGGTGCTGGTGGTGGTGGCATTGGCAGTCCCATTGGCAATTCCACGTTGTTCATATTTCAGGACCCAACACCAAGCTTATTACTCGCAGGGCTACTTGTGGGTTGCGCTGTGGCAGCATCGGTGGTTTTTCTAATATTTTTCATTTGTCTCCGTCGGAAGTTGGTTCCTTCGACGTCTTCGGATTCTAGTTGCTCTTCAACATTTCCGGATCCCAACTCCATTAGTAATAACTCGAGTCCGGCATGTCTCCTCCGTCAAAGTCTCCAGTCCGATTCAAAATGGGATAATTTTTGTTCAAACAATCTGCTCGTTGTGGAGCCTCTTCAAGGTCAGCAGCTCCAGCATACGCAGCAGCATGCTCATATCCTTCGCAGCAATTCACCTTTAACACGTTCCTGGAGCCGGAACTCATACGTCACTATTGCCAGCTTTTGGAATGATATATTCAATACGAACGGACAACAGCAAAGCCCTCTCAATCAGCATCAAACGAGTAACTCTCATAATAATAGCAGCAGAGCCAGCAAAATGTCCAATTCTACTTTTGCTCCTGGAAATAGAACCAGTACAAACTCAAATAATACATCAAGCTCCACGACCAAAGGGTCGGATGTGTCACCTTACGCTTATGCTCATATTCTCGGGATCTCACAACAACCACCACCACCAATCATATCATCGACTGGGTCAACAAACCAAACAAAGCAATCCTCATCTCCGTTAACCCATCCTTCTCACCAGCAGCAACAAGGTTTAATCAATCCACATTTACTGGAATGGTACTCTCAGTCGCCATCGACAGGGCCACCACCTTCATGCTCAAGTATACCAGGTGGTGGTCACATCTACTCTAATCATCTGTATACTTTTAATCCAAGTCCAAAACACAGCATAATGTCACTCATGCCATCCCCAATTCCACCAAATCATACTTCCTCGAGGATAGAAGTTGCTCCATTGTCCAGACCAACGCCGCCAACGATACACCAAGGATCTGCGGCCACGTCACAAGTTGGACCGCCAGATCATGGAGTTGGTATTGATGGGAATTCTTCGACAGCTGGAAGGTCTGGCTCTGAAAGTCTCATTCAGGTCGATGGATGGCAATGTAGAAAAAACTTCACAAAAGAGACCGATGTTGTTGAGAGGTTTCTATAATAAAAACTTTGTTCAATACATGAGCATCATGTACAGGAGTGTATATGAATAAACTCTGGACGGACGACTTTGTACAAAAATCCGGAAAAAAGTAAATTTCAAATGTTATCTCAGAGTGGCGAGACTCATGGAACAATATTGTGGTGAGAAATGCAGGCATTCATACATACATGAAAATCATAGAGAAATCCGCGTGTACAAAAAAAGAACGAAAAAATATAAAAAAAACGCTAAGAACCTAACGTTAGAATTCTCTTGATATGGAACTTCATACAAAAATGATATGTGTGGGTTCTCTAGATAAATGAAAAATAGACTCTAGAGTTTAGTGTGTGAATTAAAGGACAATGTCAACAAGATTGAAAGGAGGCAAGTGTACAACTTTTGATTTCTGTAAGGGAAGGCAAGGAAAATGCTCTGCCCATGAATTCGAGGATGGACTGAGAATGTAATAAGCAAAATAGAATTATATGGCTTCAAGTATTTCTTTAGAAATTCAGTCTACAATGGTGACTAAATCTATGTATTTGAACCTGAATACTGAATCCATATAAACTGGGTAGAAAGTTATTAATGGACTGAGAATGTTATAAGCAAAATAGAATTATATGGCTTCAAGTATTTCTTTAGAAATTCAGTCTACAATGGTGACTAAATCTATGTATTTGAACCTGAATACTGAATCCATATAAACTGGGTAGAAAGTAGAAAGTTATTATTTTATACTCACTTTTGGGATTACGTGGATGAATACACAATTAGGAAAGTGTAATAAACGTCCCTTTTATTTTCCAAAATTTCATTTCAACACTCTGTAGGAAATACCAAATAATTTGTTCAATTTCTAGCCCATTAATCCCTGCCACGTATGGTCACAGATATGAACAAGAATTTTAC
The DNA here is from genome assembly GCA_027743915.1 of Seira sanloemensis. Classification (NCBI taxonomy): domain Eukaryota; kingdom Metazoa; phylum Arthropoda; class Collembola; order Entomobryomorpha; family Entomobryidae; genus Seira; species Seira sanloemensis. Next base: position 3,315 of record JAHZMY010000914.1, read on the forward strand.
AAATGTAAGTAAAATGGTGTACGAGTACAGATTGTTCTTTTAAAATTCTTAAATAATTCGTCATTATATTATAGCTAGTGATAATCATTATCAATGTAATATAAATAGTATAAAATTGTTTAAAACTTTGGAAACTTTTCTTGTACTATAAACTATAATATACTTTTATGTATGCGTGTATTAGGTAACTGCACTATTGGCCAGTCTTGAAGCAAGGGAATGTCATCCCGGATATGAGCAATGGTCCAAAGTGATGTCATTTTCAAAAGTGTAAAACTATTGTTGTTCATTAGAAAACATTATGTCGATATTGTTATGCTGGAGCTGAATGATATTTAACGTTACACAAATAAATCGAAATAAAGCACAAAGAATAGCAATGGTTAAATATTATTGTGATCTTAATATGAATGTTAGTATCTAAAGTTCAAAATAAAAATCAAAGTTTTTGGTGTAAATGGTGGAAAATAAAGCATAATTGAAATTAAATGTTGAGTTTGTCAGATTTTATTTGTATTGCGTTACCTACATTACCTTCACCGTGCGCTTACCTGGTTCCAACTGTATTTAAATTAAGGACTCCAGCCTACTTACATACTTACATGCATACAATATATTTACATAGATTCAGTAAATATCTCACACAATCCGCCTTTTTAATGAATTCATATTTTGAGGAATAAACGGAGATAGCAAAAATGTGAAACAAACAAAACTAATGGATGATCAAACACATTCAAAAGAGGTTGGGGTATAAAAGCAGAAGGATTGAGCATTTAGGTGCATATTCACGTTCAGAAGCGTCCATTTTGCAAAACTTTGTAATATTTACCAGTGAGATCCTATTTCCAATTTGAACATTTTGAACATTTTGTCCAGTTTTAAAAGGAAACTACTTTGTAATATTTACCAGTGAGATCCTATTTCCAATTTGAACATTTTGTCCAGTTTTAAAAGGAAACTCTTGTCACAATGAATACCATTTTGAAAGTCATCGGAATCATCGCTGTCTTTGCTGCCACCACATTTTCCTTTCCATCCTTGTCGGTAAGATAGAAATATTGGCAATGGAATCAGAAACATATTTACGTACATGGAAAAGTGAGATGAGCCTTACTAAACTAAGCTGTATAAAACTAAAAAGGAAAAGGCAGCGGAGGGTGAAAGTGTGGCATTTGACAATGAGAACCAGGCGATAGTTGCAATAAATGAGTTTGGAAATCCAGAATTCGTCATTGTTGGAGAAGACACGGGAAGAGCTGGTCGTAAGTCATGACAGTATTATCTTACAAAATAGGGAGTACTTGCTATGTATGTATATGTTCATAATATTTTTTTTGAATCTTTAGTAAACCAAATACGGAACATTTTAAATTTTACTGCGTATTTGGAGAATAGACCCCCAAATTCCTCTGCACTTTCTTTTGTTCCTGTACTTACTATTTTAGCAAGCTTAGGATAAAAACGAAGTGAATCATTATATTTAACTAGCATATAGGTTGTGTTGATATAATTTTGAAAGTTTATGTGACATGGGTACGTAAATTAATGTGTATTCAGAAATAAATTAAGCAAATACGTTTTAGTATTCATAAATTGATGACTCTTTATTCTGTGTATTGATAATTATACTGTAACAAAATTTTGTTAAAAATACATATACACGGTTTGGTATTCATAACTTGTACATCTTTTCTACAAAATCACTAATATTTTTTACCAATCAGCGACGACCAAGTAAATTAAACAACTGCGGAATTGTGAGGAAGTTTAGGTCAGCGTAGGTCGTGTTTCTACCACCATTTCCTACAATGTAAGTAAAGTAAGTCTATGAGCTACTTATAAGGTACTACTGTACATGCAAATACTTCATGAATACTAATTGTGCTTATCAAATTACCAAATATTTTTGGACTTTGCTGCAGCCCAGTATTGACGTTTCCTACAAAAGTTTTAATCAGACAGAAATTAAAAGCAACTTTAAACAGTAAAAAATACTTTTTGAGTTTTGAGCATTACCAGAGCCTTCATTCTCAGACTCGTTACTGTTTTGGAAGAACCAAGAGATTTCTTCACTGCTTAAATTGGTAAATGGCAATGTTGAAAAAATTGGATTCTGAAAGATCGGTCCAAATCTGTCGGTTGAAGGTGTTGTACCCTTGCCTAAATTCAAATTCATGTTATGCATATGCACATACAAATGTATTTACCATATTACATTAAATATTACTTTCCACTCAGCATCATTGACGTATACGCAAAAGTGAAAAGAGAGAGAGTTAAATCGTTTGTACTACTAACCCGTAAAGTTGTAAAAATCAGAACTGTTAAAACCGCCAAAACCTGAAATTAGTTGCTCCAAAAATACAAATGGGAATTGATTGACGCTGCCACTACCACCGGTGCCAACCCCTGGTGACGTAAGAAGTTGAGATAGAAATGGGAAAGCGTTTGGCTACAAAAAATAATTTAAAAATCAGCCACTGAAAAAAATAGTTATCGATTTTGAGTTAATGCGGTTTACCAAAGTTCGTTCTTGCTGTGCCAGTACCATGCCGAATAGCATTAAGAGAAAAAACCTTGACACGTTTGCCTGCATGTTATTCACGTATTTGGTTTCTTTAACACAAATTTCTAAACTTTAATGGTCCCCAATAAAATTAAGTGTAACTTTAACAGGTCCGACAACACGATAAAGGTTTCGAGATGCCCCAAACCTTTATCACCAGCACTTTATATACCTACAACATACGGAACAACTGAAGAAGGAATCGACTATCCATAATTTTTTCTCGTCGATTATTTCCTGTTCCGTGAGCATTAGTATGAATTTACACAGAATATTCAAAAAGTGTTTTGCCATACACGTTTTTACATACATATGACACAAAAGTCATAAATAGGTCGGGATTGCAAGTAGGGATAATGTTAGAAAGAAAACATTTTTTACCAATTCAAATTTGAACCCAATAGAGGCAATATTTATATATAAAGCAAAGATTTTGACAATCAGGCAACCAAGCATATGTGTTTCTGAATAAAAAAACTGACAACACTTGGGAGTCTTCAATTTTAAGCTAATAATTGCATACAACAAGACTGCAAGCCGTAAATACCTATGTAAATACATACATACATAAATATGTATGTTACCAAACCTTTATGCATAACAGAAGTTTAGACGTATATCAATATCGGTTATATTTCTTTTTGCTGTAGTAAGTGTCATCTTGGTTGCCTCATTTGTAGAACCAGAACATTTTGCCAATAATTATGCGAGTATTAAGCAGCAAGTATACACAAAGCACCTTTTTACTAAAGCCAAATGAAATTAGACTGAGTGTTCTGTTCCTTTTCGTGTTTCACAATTGTTAACATGTTTGCAATCTAAAATGTTCAAATAGCTCATTGTATTGTTTGCTTTATGAGTAAATAAGTTACACGTTTGAATTTTTCGGAAAACGTACAAGAAATGTCAAAAATCTGCACAAATATTTCCTCTGAATCCCATGCCAGCCTAAAGTAAAAAATACTGTAGTAGGCTTGGAAAGTAGGAAAGAAATTAATGTCAAGCGAGGTAACTCTATCTTTCCTGAACCAACACGACCCCTTTGGCTAAAAAGCCGAACATAAAGTATAAAAGCACACACACACACGTATTCGTAGGTATATCCCTACTTTTTAAATAATAGTTTATGAGTCGTTGGCTACATGAAATAAAGCCTTAATGGTTGACCATTTACGATTGAATTTTTTTATTGACGACTCATTCCCTTTTCAATAAGGAACCGTGCCGTTGTTGCATGTCGGAGATTAATAAATGTGAAAAATTCAGGTTTTCTGTTTTCAAGAGAATTAGTAGTCATTTGTTTTGGGAGACATTTTGGCACAGAAACCTTAATCCTCAAAGATATTGGAAATTGTAAAAAATATGTCACAGGTGAGGGTGGCAATAAAAAATCAAATGATTTACACAACAGTTTTTCCCAAATTCCATTACACGCCAATTTTATGGTAGAAGGAAAGTTTTCCTTTGTTTCATTCAGCATGACATTTTTCATTTTAATGAGCATAACTGCATTGCAAAAATCATTTGGCGGAGAGGCAAGATTGTGGAATTTGTTTTGTAAATTGGCTGACCCTTTTCCCCATGCAAAAGAAAAGATTTATTTGGGCAATCCGTAATGTAGACATCGACTGAAAAATAACTCCTCTTCCATTTCCCTCTTGCAAGGTTACGACCGAGAAAATGGGTTCTTGATAAGAAAGCAGCAATATTGTTTGTCTGCAAGCCCGATCTCTTCCTTAAAATCAATGTTCTTCAAAATTGACAGACTTTTATAGGTTTGTTGTTAAGAAATTACGGTTAACTGCGTTGTCACTGTCACTATTTTGTTACATTCAGACGCAAGGTGAATATAGGGAGAAGCATTCTTATTCTTAATACATAGATGATTATTATACCTTACGTCTCTTCTTTCCAAATATGGTCTCTGGCGAGTCTCCGTTCCTTTTTTTAGAAAGTCCTCTGCGAGATCGATCATGGGAATTTATTGTAGGAAGCGCTCACAGCTACTCTCATTTTAATTGACTAAATTATCAAGCTCTGAAAACTTAATTAATCCCTCTCCTATACACAGCGCTGCAGTCTGTTCTTCTTTGATCACGAATGACTCAACTCATCTCACTACAGAGTGACGAGAAAGGAGCAGTCCATTTCGCAGATTCACTTTGGCGAAAAAAGAACAATGGAGATACCGTTCCACAGTTTATAAGATGAGTCTTCACAATAATAATTATCATAAAGGATTATTTTTTCCTCATTTTCCATCTTGTCAAGAGAGAGTTAGTCTTGAGCTAGACAGACATTTCGTGAATGCCCATCGCGCCACAAATTTTTATAATCCCTGCATAAAGAATACTGTTCACAAAAAATCTCCATATGAATTCGACATGATTAAGTTATTAATAGCAATTACACTTGACAATAAAGACGACCCCGTTTTCAAAAATTTGAGCCTAAAACTGCAATATAGTAAAAGATGTTGTTTGAGGTACAAAAATAGTGTTTCCTTACTCTTTATTGTACCCATCCACCAGTTCGTGGTACTTCTCGACACGACGAAAAAGGAAGAAGGACTTGCCATTACATCGGCACCAGGAAAACGCTCATGTTAAGATTGTTTTATGCACAAAATTAGACATGCTTTTGCCAAATATCGGCAAAGTTGTACTTAACTTTAATTTTTATTGAAACACAGATGTGCATATACATATACATTCGAAATAAAGAAAAACGTCGACATTTTAACTTTAAATACTGAAAAGAGAGAAAAGTAGGTCTAGTACTAAATTGAATGCGAGTGCATAGGCACGAATGTTGCCATTTGAACCCAGATTCGTTATCACCGCTCTGGAGTCCTCCTCAAAATCATGAAAAGTAACAGCGTGAGCTTTTTGAAAATGCATCTTGCTAATATACATATTTACAAACTTCCCATGCTTTTACTCTTTTTTTGATGAATTGACATGTAAAAAATCCCTTACGTTTCCTCTGTCAAACAAATGTATGGCAAAAAAAGTTGACTTTTATTGCTGGTTTTTTGGTAGATATTTTATAAGGCATACAACATACTTTAAATCTGCTAACGGTTCTTTTGTCATTTGGCCTGCTCTCATCTCCGATCCTTAATGATATACTTTATTTTTACCTACTTACAAGTCTTACGCACAAAATATGCCAGCAATAGATCTAATTTGTAGGGACAGTCAGTCGGCAGCCATTTTCAGGCAAACGTCCGCTCAGAAAATCCTTCAGAGGTATTACGATTCACGTTTTACTATTCATTTTTTATCGTACACACAGCGCATTTGGAGCTATCTCATTGAATGCGTATCAAATCAAGGAGGAAAATTGTAAAAAGATTTCTACTTTTGCGTTTTACTTTAATAAAACATTTTTGGCATCATTACACTTTGCAAATTGCTAATAGTACATGATGTAAATTATCTTTTACTTTTGTAGCTTCTAATAGGTTTATTGGTACCAGCATCAACCTGCTCGTTTGAAAAGGAAGTTTCTTTGCAAAATGTATTTTGTCTGTTTCCTTTTCATTTTTTACACTGTTGATCCGTTTCGGTTTGATACTATTTCGTTTTTCTTTTAAAAATGGATCAACCTTGAACTCCTTTTTGCACAGGAAAAAATGAAGACACGCGAGAATGCAATACATTTAATCTCTTTTACTACATTTGGCAGAGAGGGACGAATATAAGTATGATGCACTTGCAGTGTTGATTGAAATACTACAGATTTCTAAAACCTCCTTTTTAGGCTCATAGACGTATTGAAATTTAATGGTATGATATGATAATGATAAGAATCTGCAGTTTTATATACCAGCACGATAACTAAAGAACCTGATAAAATGTTATATTCACGGTATTGTCAAAAGCTAAAAAAAGTGATACAAAGGGACCAATGCGGTGACAGAATGGACACGAAAAATGAAAACGGGGAATCAATGTACATGTGACATGTACATACATTTACTAAACGATATTTGAATCCCCATAAAAAGTAGTGTTGGTCAAAGGAAGGGGAACTTTGAAGGAGTTGTATCAAACATCCCATCCGATTGGGGAATAATGACTTGACAGGAACGAGAAAGGTACATTTATTTTTAAAAAGGAAATCACAGACAAAGAATGACGATACTGTTTGCCGATTCATTAGGTCAGTGGCAAACTTGTTTCGAAGGGGTGAATAAGGATGAAGAAATGGGTGAAGATTTTGTGAGACAAAAGCAATAAGTAATTGTAAAGCTAACCGTAGAGATAAATTCTGCTATTATTGTCATGAAGGCATCAAAATCGTTTTTAAAAACTTACAAAAAAATCAGTGAAAGAAAATCTCCAAATCGGCTATTGTATATGGGCATGTGTTGTGTATCAGAAATGCTGCCAAAACGGCAGCACACAATCTGCGTCCACCGCGCTGACCTTGTCTTGAGCTAACAAAAACGACTTGTCCTGTCGTCCTCCTCTGTGGGTCGTGAGTCCTAATTATTATGAGATGTGAATGGGTGATGCGATCTCCTGATGATATGCTGTCATTTTACTTACCTGATTATTTCGTTAAAATGCCTTTCCCCGGTTCCTCACAAAAGATCTCTACGTATAGTCATGTGGCATGGCCAACTCTGAATAGAAAAATTGAAAATGTGCATGCAATTGTTTACTTTCATGCAAACACGTACCGAAGAAAAAGTTCGTTTTCTCTTTTGCATTTTCTGCTTGAACAGACAAATGAGTGGAGTGAAGAGTAAATTATTATGATGTCGATGATACATGTTTGGTGAAGGTGGTGGTAGACGCCTATGATTGTTTGTTCGCACGCTTACTTCGACTTCAAAGCGTTTTTTTCTTAATTTTCCTCTTTTGTCTTGTATTGGGCACAATTATTGGTGAGTTATTGAGCATGTGTGCAAAAAAATTGATGGCATGTAAAGCTTTGTCCCGATTATATCAAAATTATGAATCAAACACATGCATTTCCTCTATAGGGGAAGTTGAGTGGCGGTTAAAATGCGAAAGGCAAATCTGCTTTGTTTTCGAGATAAAAATCGTCATGAAGATATAATCTCCGACATTCAGAGTAAAAGATAAGAGGAATGAAGTATTTGGAATTGTCAAACCGTTGCACGACAAAAAATGACGGAGTTTATTAGTTCAAAGCACCAATTCTCGTAATAGTCACGCCGCGCTGATATAAAATGATCTAAGAAAAATTGCACTTCATCCGAGTAGCGAAAATGCCAACATACTCGTCCACTTTTAAAGGCGAAGAAAAGGAACAACGGCCCAAAAATCAAAATTGTCATGAAAGAAAATGGAAAGGAATATATAAGAAAGTGAAGTTCGTCTCATAATTAGATGGCTTCGTAGAAGGAGTGATTTTTTTGGCCATCGATAATGATGAAGATGCTCAAGAAAATTGTAATAGATTGCGTTCAATCGCACAATCTCACTCGGTTTGCTGCAAAGCACGTGTTATCGAAAACGAAATAAACTCATCACCACCACCATCATCATGTCATAAAAATAAAGAAATCATCGTACATGTTTGGCCCACATAGTCACTATTTTTTACGTCGGTGTTGGTGGGAATCCTAAAAAAACAGATCATTATGGTCGAAATAATGACTCATTGATGAAGTCGGTGGAGTTTTCACTAACCCACGAAAGCGTCCAACCGCAAAAAGTTTCGTCCTTTTGCAGCTAATCTTTTCCCCGTCATCGTTCATAATGAGCTCGATTAGGAGAGTGGCGAAGGTGTTTACATTTCAATAAAAAGCAATTGTAAATGCATTAAGAGAAAAACACAACTTTCATTTAATTTTCTCAAATTCCTTTACATTTTTTTGATTGTAATTGACTTCGTGAAATGAAAATTAAAAATGTCATTATTTTCGCCAGGTCTGAGCTATTTTGCCACAATTTTCAAGCATTTCCTTCTCCGGCCAATCTTTGAAAAATTTGACCGAGTTTGCACGATGCGTATCGGAAGAAAGTGATTACATTTAAAGAATGACTAACGCACTCACTTTTTACATAAAATAAAAGTATTCATGTTAGTCATAAAAAGTTGCTTTCGTGTAGAATTGCAATGGTAAATGTCAATAGCCAGGCGCAGTTTCATCAGGAAAACAAGTCAACTCCCTCATTTACCATCTGCGTACACCACTCATAAATTGAATTCGTTTCTGGACTTGCTAAAATTGCCTTAATTTTATGTATCTAAACTTATTTAAAAAGAAATATTTGATAAAAGGATATTCAGCGTGTTTTAATTGAATCTAAACTAAATCTAAATTTTCCATATGCATTCTTAGTCCGATTTTAAAAATTGGATGAATAAAGCAGAAACGCATCTTGATTCGTTTTTTTTCGGGTCCTGCTCTGGTGCGTTCACAAAAGAAACTGCATTAAGTTGAGAGAGAAAAAATTGGCCCAAGGGAGAAATATGTGTATATGCAGTACTCATTTCTGTACAATGCTGATTCTCACGCACGCACAGGAAGAACTTTATACACGGCATTGCATTATTGTACCGGCAGTCCTCTCTTTCTACAAGTATTAATACTCGTCCCAGGAGTGTTCTTGATCTTGAACATTCAACAAGTACAAAACTAATCTAAATTTTCCATATGCATTCTTAGTCCGATTTTAAAAATTGGATGAATAAAGCAGAAACGCATCTTGATTCGTTTTTTTCGGGTCCTGCTCTGATGCGTTCGCAAAAGAAACTGCATTAAGTTGAGAGAAAAAAAAATTGGCCCAAGGGAGAAATATGTGTATATGCAGTACTCATTTCTGTACAAAGCTGATTCTCACGCACGCACAGGAAGAAGAGCTTTATACACGGCATTGCATTATTGTACCGGCAGTCCTCTCTTTCTACAAGTATTAATACTCGTCCCAGGAGTGTTCTTGATCTTGAACATTCAACAAGTACAAAACTTTGATTTAGCAGAGCTTTTCTTAGTGCCTTACACAGGACTCACCCTCGGCTCTCTCATTGAATGCTGAAAGGATACTTGCATGGACTTTTTTATACTCCGCTAAAGTCAGTCTTTGAAAGCAAGGAGGTAAGAGGCATTCATCCCTTTACAATCTTTTCTCCTCAAAGTTTGCAGCTTTAAACAAGACCACTTAAATTTACTCCTGCCAGTCAGTCGTGTGGTGGCTCGACAAGAAGTCACTTTGATTATTATTTTCTCAGTTGCTCTTTCAGAAAAGTTTTTTTTATATTTTGTAGGAGCCTTTTTGATTCAACAGTTGTCAACTGTCTGATTAACAGGAAAAAAGGTTGTTTGTCAATTAATCAGCAACATTTTATGGCATTCAAAACAATACGCAATCTTCAGCCATACAAAACGTTTCGACTCTGCGACACGTATTTAACTCGTTGAAGGACATTTTAAAGGCTAATTTTAACTCCAGTGCTTAACGTCATCTATTAATAGCTCAATTCCTTTTGACACCGTAAAACAATTCCGTTTTATGTATCGTTCCCTTCCTAAAAAGCCGATTTGACGGGGTCGTGAGGATTAAATAAATTCAGTTTCCCCCTATCATCTCATCCCAAAGAGCATTTACTATTAATCTGCACCCACCTGTCAGCCAGCTAAACAGTTAGCATCCGTAACTGTGGAAGAGCTTATTTTTCGATTTGGCAAGGTGAGTCACAAATTAAACGTTTTTTTGACTTTATTAATTGCTTTCCTGATTGTTAAAACTTGTCTGCTTCTTCACTCCTCAAAAATCTCGCTTATTTCTTGCAAAAACCTTTTAAAGTAAATATACGCACTCTGCTCGAGTACAAATGATTCACCGCTTCACATACTCATAATTAATTTTTTTGAGCAAGTCAAATGAGTTTTACGCTAAAAGTTGAAATTGAAAGAGGTGGAGCCACCCACCCAATAGAAGCAGTATTTAATGTAAATAAGTATTGACAATCTTTAATTTTCAGAAAGAGTAAACAATTTTCTTTCTAAAGTTGGTCATCAATCAAGTTTTTATATGATGGTGGTCTAGTCTGGGGTGATTAGCTCACTCGAAATATTAGAGAGGTGCTAATCATCAACTTTTTTCCATTTTGACACTGACACAGAAAACTTGCTCATAAATGCCTGAAACAGGCAAAAGCGCAACAAATCAGGAAACAATAATCAACGTGTCCGACGATTAGCATGTACATGTGTGCATTGTCTCATTCCGCATATTTATTTAGGAAAGCTTTTCGAACACTCCCACAATTTATAATCCTGGTAGGCACACACTCATTTTCATTTTTAAAGCGCCTGCAAAAAATCCTAAAACACAGTTTCTGGCTGAAAAGTAAGCCGCAGCCTAGTAAACTATCTAAAATGGTAAAAATCATTGCTCAGCGGTTTTCCATTCCAAGATGCCGTGCTGTATGGGTATACAAGATTATAAGATGATCTTATGATGAGTTAAGCGAGCGTCTGCCAGAAGCCAACATCCCGTTTTTATGTATTTCCGTGTTTACATCAGAAAAGAAGCATGAGAAATGCATTATTATTATATATCATTACAACTAATGGTTTCTTTAAGCAAGTGGATGTGTGTACGTGCACAATTCACACACATTCTCCTCTACACACCTTTAAATTACGTATGCGGATCTAATGGACATTGGGCATAATGCACTTGTGGTTTCCTCTGCAACTGAAACAGTAGTAAAAATACACAAGCCGGTAGAAATTCCTACCGAATGAAGAAATAATATAGAGAATCCCGGGGTAAATCCCAGCAGTAGCATAATGATTCTGTTTACTTGCATAATTTTGCCTCATGATGAACAATCGTGTGATTTAGGTAAAATAAATGTGTTGCAAGCATAATAGATCCTCACGCATTATAGAATGCACACAATGAAAAAATAAATAAAACGTTGGATTCTCCGAGTTTTTGATCTGATGGAAGCGCATAATAGCTTTTACTGCATAAAATTGCGATGAAGATGTGGCAGTGGGCAAAGGAGCTCCTGTGAACATCACCTTCATCTTGATTATCACCAGTCGTTTTTATCCTCTTGATCATGTAATCATTTATATCCTTGGGAAGATAGACAAAGGCTATGTCTACTACACCCTCTGGGAGATGTCAGTCAGGAGATAAAATGTAGGAAAAAATTCATAAGCCGTTTTATACCCTGCTTTGTTGGTGACTTATGAATGTGAGTATACAGTTGAGAAAGCAACAAAGACACACAAAAAAGCTGTCTCGATAAGGCTGTCAATGTCATTTCAACTATCCACACCGGCAGCACGCTGAAGTGCAAAACCTGTAAAAATAATCGTCTCTTTTCCCCGTCTGTCCGCTAAAAAACGCTGGTTAAACTCACTTGCGTCGGTTTTTGTAAAATTTGTAAATTATGCAATAAAACATGAACTAAGTTTAATCAAGGTTCGTAGGCAGTGTGCACTTTTAAGTATTTATTAAAAAATCAATTTTCTGTTCATACAAAAGCTATCGATTGTGGGTCATTTTATGACATTGTGGTGCAAATCGGAGGTTTTAGGGCAGGAGTTTAATCAATCTTTAACTGTATGTACGTGCATTACAATTTGTTGCGGCAGTTCAAATAAGTTAAAAAAAAATGCATCACAATCTAATTAATATGCATTGAATTAACAGGATTTTTAGTTGGTAAAAACATTTAAATGCTGCTTTGACGTAAGACTATGCACACTATACTTGCTAGCTATGCATTTTCTTCGGAAATTCTCTCATTTATAGAAGCTTGATTAGTGTAAGTCAGAGTGAGCACCGATGATTCGTATTACCCCACATGTTTCACGGCCCCGTCTATTTTATGTCTCTGACTTACAAGGTTGTCAGTAGATTGAAATAATGAGGTGGATACGAGTGAATAAATAATTTGGATCGATTGAAATATTAATAACATTAAAGAAAGAGCTTAAGTACAAAAATTATCAAAATGTGTAGAAATAGAAAATATTTCGAGAGCTGTTCAAGAAATTATTTTAGGTTTATGCTGTACTCATGATGTTAGATTACATTACGTGTACCCATGTGTACGCTCAGTCAGTATCAGGATTTTTTTTCAGTCGGAACTACAATTTTTGTATTCCTAATGTGCATTATCATTCTCATCAATTAATGTTTTCTTTGCATTGTCGTGAAAAAATGTAGAAGGGAAAGGTTAAGGAACAGATAACACTTTTCGACATTATCTCTTATTCTTACACTTGTACCTAAAAGATTTAGATAATTTGTGCTTAAAATGACGTAAATTTTAGAAGATGCTTGTCGAGTGCACATTGTTGCTCGTAGCCATTCTAAAAGCTCAAGTGACGATGCATCATTTCTCGGATTTTTCCATTTTTGGGTAGCCTGATAAATGAGAGATGAGTTTCAACACGATGGAGCTATACCTAACCACGAATGTGAAAACTATACATATTGTACTTTTTGCCACGTCTCCTTCCATTTTTGGACTCGCAAAAGAGGAAGAAGCCTCAAAAGTGAGAAAAAACGGTCACTCACTCACTGCACTTATGGCTTTCGTGAAGTACTTCTGTGAGAAAAAGACTAAAGCTGACCTATTTTACCCACGAGATAATTGAAATCCACCACGCTATTGATTCCCGCAACTTGATGATGATGGCCAACTTTGAATAAATTCTAGGTAATCGTCGTGAGTGGATTTTAGTCTCGACTCAATTGGCCACTAATTAAAAGTACGGTGATGTACAGCAAAGAAAAAAAGGTTGCTTCCATATTATCTGCTAAAGGGGAACGGGGAGATGCATTCAGGAAATCTCTTTTGCATCTACTCAAAAACTCAAGACAATGACTTCCTTTGTTCTTTCGAAATGACTTTGACTTTGCGCATTTCCCACAGAACTGCACAATGTAGGTAGGTGTGAAATGAAATGAATGATCGCTATTAGTTAATCGACGCAATGGGACAAGCTAAACCATACTCTTGTCTTGTAATGCAATGTGATTGAGCACAATTTTGATTTACGTTTTAATCTTGCATTTACTAGATAAAATACCATAAATATCAGTGTTGACAGATGAAGTGTCCACTGGGGAAAACAAGTCACACTTTTGCAAAGACATGCCAGTAAATACTTGGGACATCGTGTATGTATTTAGGACTCAAAACACACTTATTGTACATTTAGGAAACACATTTTAGAAGGTACTTCTGTTCTAACGCAAATTCTTCTAAGTGGATATGTACGTTTAGACATCCCTGTGGTTGGATGAAGAAGTCTATGTAAGCAAGTTAAAAAAAATCATTGCTTTCCACAAACAAATCTTTAGCGTCCGTTTAAGCCTGTGCTAATTAGTACCACCTGGAGAGAGGATACAATTCAAATATGTTCTGACGCTGCTGCATCTGGTGTGAATGAGCTAGAAGGGACATTACAACAAAAAGGATTTCAATTAAGATTCCTTTTTTTACATTTTGATCCTGTAACATTGCAATTTGCAATCTGGTTAAAACTTATTGAATTACAAAGTTAAGATTTACAAAAAAAAATATTCAGATTTTGAAATGTAAGACCAGTTGTAATTCAAAGTTTGAAGCAAATTCCTTCCAGAAAAAATGCCGGTTGTATGAATGCATCTTCATTATACAACGGAACTGTATATGCGAGTATTCAGTACTTTTTGAAGATGTTCCTACTTCCTGAAAACCATCTGACAGCAAAATTTGCACGTTTTTGCTCGCGTTCTTCTTTCGAAATGTTACACATTACAGGCTTAATGCTCGCTTTGAAGTGTCTGCATCTATCATCGTGCTTTCTTCTGGCCATGTCGTTATTATTTGTAAACTTGAAACTCATTATAGGATTAGATAAGACGGTGATTTTGTGTATATGACTATGCACGGACCGCAAGTTTAGCGTGAGGACTCAATGGGTCGTAAATCATTTTTGCTCAAGTTCTAAATCCCACGACACGACAGAATATATCATCTTCTTTTTGCCACCACCACCATCACAATCCAAAGCAACAAAAACCAACGAAAGAGGACAGGAAAAATGTTCGTCATTCTATTCGTCTTTCTATGCATCATCATTTGCTGCTTGTAGATACAATGTTTTGCAGCCCTTTCAAATGGCCAGACAAACAAACTACAAAAATTTATTGCTGAGCCACCATTAGCTATCAGCTATAATGATGAATTTCTTCTCGTAGCACAAGAAAAAAG
>JAHZMY010000915.1:0-20396 GCA_027743915.1 Seira sanloemensis
GACACGAACACTTTTGCTTTTTCTGGAGGAACGACCGACACGGTCGATTTTTTTCCTCTTGTCTCCCTTCGCCTCTCTCTTTTCTCCGACATAAAATCTCGCTCTCTGACTCAGCACCAAAAACACACTGTCTACACTGGAAAGAAGGGGAAAACTTACCGAGTACATGTATATTTCTTCGGGAGAGAAGAGCACGTAGTAATGTCTCCTCCAGAACAAAATATACCACCACCACCAGCATAGACCATGATAATCCTCTCACATTCCCGGCGCATGCATTCCCGTATTTTCTCTCTGCCGTCCTTTTCCGAACATTAGAGAAAAAATTTCCAACAGTTCTCTCATCCTCTTTCCAGGCTTATCTCACGTTCTCGCCCTCTGATGTTTTCTTTTACAAAAGATGCAGTTTGAAAATGGGATATTCTGGCTGCTGGAGAAATGTATGTACACACACACATTTTCCCTCCGTCCTTGTCCTCCCATTTCGTAATATCATTCGTATTATGAAAATAGCCAGTTCGTGCATTGCATCACATCAAAACAAGAAAAAAATATAGGTATTGGGGAAAAAGCGGGTAAATACAGGAGGACTCTCGAAAGGAGTCCCCTTACTCTCCCTCCATCCATATTTGAGATTTTCTCCTGATCTTGCACATTTCCATCAAAAGTTTTTTTGTGTGTGATGCAAGCTAAACAATAAAAAGTAATTTTTGGCTGAAAAGCCTATATACATGTAGACATCCTTTGTGGAAGAGAAGATGGCCCTGTATGGTGCACTCGCATTATGCTGTTATTATTATTCACAAAAATGAGATCGTTGACTTCAACCTCCAAATTTATACTATAAACATATAGACATCCTTTGTGGAAGAGAAGATGGCCCTGTATGGTGCACTCGCATTATGCTGTTATTATTATTCACAAAAATGAGATCGTTGACTTCAACCTCCAAATTTATATCTGTCTCCTTTGGAATTTTTCGTTTGTGAACGTATCATTAAATCCCTAGAATCCATGGACTATTGTGCCACAATAAATAATTCGACGTGAATAATGATAGCATTCAATTCAGGGCGTACCTTTACACACACTTTGCAGAGCTGAGAGAAGGAGAAAAAACTTTGAACATTGATCCTCCACTTTGGAGAATACAATTGCGAAAAAAATGAATTAAAATGAGTTATTGCCTTTGGCCTTTGCGTAGATCCACTGTCTACTCTCTGCATTTTCAAAGTGAAATGATGGAAGATTTCACATGGGGAGGTGGTGCCCAGTACCCATTCCGTGGCATGGCGTGTATGCAAGTAGTGAACAATGACGCGATATTATTGCGATTCATTGCCACCAAGCCTAGTGCTTATTTGGATGGTGAATAAATCAATATAATATTTTTGTTCAAGACGCAATGCAACTCACAATGTCCCAACAGAGTCAAAACTTTTGTATTTCGCCTTGAGCGATATGACCATGTTTGAGCAAATGGAAAATGTAAAGCATATTTTTTGAAAAATGAAATGGGTGCTCTTGCAAAATGTGTGAGCATAAGGTACAATTATGAACTCATAAATAAAAAAATATACGTGTCCCGTTCACTCTCAAGTGACTGTTGCGCTGCAGAAGCTTGAGAAATGTAATCCGGTGAAGAAACAGAGTAAAAACAGGAACAAAAAATGTTTTTGCTTCTGCTTCAAAGTATAGGCACCAGAAATCGTCGGGAAAAAACTTTTTAGTTAGAGTTTGGTTTTGTATTTTGTATGTGCATATAAAAATATTGGTTGTAAATACGGCACATAATAAATTGATTATGAATTGGTAAAAATATCTTTTTGAAAGATGATATCTGGCAGAACAAGGGAGAATAATATGAAGATAGGACGCAGATTAGTTGGGAAGACGAATGTCTCGACATTCCGTCTCCAAAAACAGAGTCGCGGTCTCCTTTTTACATGGGACAAGTGCATATATATGCTAAATTAGAACTCGATTTGGGAGAAAAGAGAATTGTCAAAGTTGTCACTATTGTCCTGTCATTTCTGGTCTCGTGTTTGTGGTTCCAATAATATTAAACCTTTTTCTCTCTCCTTAGATCATTATTAGAGACTTGTTGACAATTTCAGACCGAGCTCTGCATTTCAATGAAAATGCCTATTTTTGGACTCGCACAAGCAAACTTGAAATTAAAACGAGGAAAAACAAAAATTAATTTGTTCACGAGAATTGAGCAGCAGCAGCAGTGACTATATGCATGCACGTACCGAGAAAATCAATTAGATGTGCATTATTACAATGGTATTTATTCTGTGCAAATGGCTTCAACAAATAAAGTATAAATTGACTTCACATTTTCCAAATTCCGAGACTTGAAATGTATTGCTTTGACATTGAATGGGTCTTTGAAGACCTCGTGCATTTTTCACTCCGTCAGACAAAAGGGAAAAAGGTAAAGTCACTTTAAAAGTTTGGTGATTTACTGGAACACGAACGGTACACAAGGGGGACCATTCAATAAAGAAAAATTACCAAGTTTTGAAAAGGAGACAAAATGTCTTTTACTTTTTACTTTGGCCACATGCAAAAAAAAAGAAAAAAAAACTTTTTTTCTTTTGACATGATGATATACTCTTGTGAACATTATGGCAGTTTACCACTCAATTGCCCCTATTATTACTTCCTTTTGTCCCGAGTTGGGAACAACGGGCGAAGCAATAGGTAAAAATAGTTTTGATGTAATAAATTACCCACTTCTTGTTTTGTTAAGGGCCAAAATGGAGATGATGACAATTCAAGAGAACTTTGTCCGAGCATTTTGAATTTTGTTTTGGCTGAACAATAGCCAAAGTAAAATGGAGTGGGAGGAGGTGCAAAAGAGATTAAGGGATTTCTACGCATAATCACATAAGTGGTTTTTGAGGAAAAGGTGGAAAATTATGTATTCCTATTCTCTCAAGTGGAGTTAAGTTGTTTGCACAGGCCATGATTTTGTCTCTTGCTGAAGTTGTAAATTTTTCTAAAGTGTGTTTTTATTATTGTGACAAGAATTGAGTGGATTGTGTAAACAAGAAACTGTCACAACATTCGAATAAGCTGGGCAGGATTAAGTAAAAAGTAGGATTGAGAAGGAAATTATGCGTAAAATAAGTTTGAGAAATGTGTGTTTAACAGATTTACAGAGTTTACAGATTTTTGCTAATTTTTTACGGAAAATTTCATCCAAGGAATTTACCAAGGGTCGTATCCTTCTTCTGGGTCAGAAGCCTGAAAAGGAAATAAATATTTGATTTTATCTATGCAAAATCACGAAAGCATTTTAAAGATTAAAATAAAGAGTAGATTTAAATAAATAGAAAGAAAAACAATTTTTGAGTTCTTACGTCAATATCACGTTTCAAGATTGTGGGCATGCCCGATGCTGGAAATTGTACAAGAAATTTTTATAGGAAAAATATCGAATGCGTATATTTTAATAGTTTAAGTTCTCACCTGACACTAGCAGGGCAAATAGAATGTAACAAACGACAAAAATATAATCCTTGAAAATCATATCTCCTTCTTTTGCATTTACGAGTAAGTTTAGGGCTGTAGTAAAGATTGTCTCAGACTGTTTCTTGTTGGCGTCTTGCAAGAAACTTTTATACTGCGTTAAAAAAACTTGCCTCTACTTAATTTGTACAGCTAGCTACTTGGTAATTATAGTGTAATTATCTCCCATCCTTACCTAATCGCCTCCCGCAAGGATCATTGTAAACACCGATTCCATAATCTATCACCGACCAGATAATAATTACATATATCTGTAATTAGCGCGAGTTATTTTTGGTTTTGTTTGGAAATCTGAGTGCGAAATACGCATGCTCGGAGTCTGCAAAACAAGGTGATTGGCTCTAAATAGATATAAAAATAAGTCTATACATGTAGGTTATTGTCTTTATGTCCTGCATCAACAATTTCCAAGTGACAAATACAATCGCATGCTAATGAGCCTATTTTGTCCTGATTATTTCCACCTCTGAAGATTGGACCAGACGATATAATTAGGAAATTTGGAAGGCCCAAATTAGCTCTATGAGAATATAATTTTCCGCTCAACACTCGGTCGCCACTTGGTCTGACACTGGCTTACTATAATTTCATAATTTTTATTTTTTTTGCGCAGATGCTCACGCAAAGTTATCATCATTTTTTTTCTCTCGGGTGTGATTTGCATGTAACCTTTTTCCCCTCTCAAGCGTCGGTCAAATACACTCGAGTTGAGAAAGCACGTACTTTTTTAGGCATGGCATGAGGCTTTTTTTAAAATGAAGTGATTTTCAAAAAATGGTTATAATGAGCTCTCATCATCATAGCTCATGACGCGCTTCAAAAACATATTCCGAAATGTTCTGTTTGAAAATTACGCAGGATAATTGCGGTGTGGTTCAAGGTACCTAAATAAGATTTCAAAATCTAAACTGCAATTTAAAATTTTTAATTGGACAAGTAATGCATTGTAATTTGGCAAATATAAATTATAAATTACAAATATGACTTAATCAGTCAATATGAGTCAAGGCTGTTTCGCGAAAAAAAGTACCGCTTTTAAAGATTTTTTTTTCTCGAGCAAATTATGTTATTACAAATCCCCTGTTGAATGGTCAATGAAATAAGCAGTAGCCTGGGTTTATTCATAATTCAGGTAATCATAACTTAATCATAAGCACATTAACCACTCCACAGAGTCTATCTGTGTACAGCGGTACTCGTGAGCAAACACGAGTAATAATATTCATCTCTTTTTCAGCTCCTGTATCTTCATTCAGAATCAGAATGTTAAATGAGGTGAGACTTCATTCATCTCATCAGAAAAAAATGAAATAGTCCATCCTCTTGACTTACAGCCCATATCTGTTCTCGAGATGGGCCATATATAAAGGCATTTTTTCCTCTCTCATATCCAGTTTTCCTCCTCACATCTGATTCTTACATGCTCACGTACACTTACAATTAACAATATCTCAAGTGTTAATCAGCAGCATCGTGCATCAGGCTCAGGTCAAAGGAGGAAAAAAATATTGTTGCTGTAAAAAATGATTGCACTCTCGAAAAAAAACAACAAAACTTGAACCATTATTACCATTAAAATGTTATGTATTGCAAATGTGTTATTTTTGGGCTAATAATGTACTTTTTTGCGTGCCCTGCAGACTTCAAAAAATGCATAATCCTTTCACATCACAGGTGTAGCGTGTCTCTTTTGTTTCACTGAGTGTTGAACATGCACACTCATTAAATTACAAATTTTGTGAACATTGTAAAGGGGCTACTACACTGATAAAATGGTGATTTTTTTCTCCTTCTGCTGCGGTGATGCGACTCTCTACTTATGGTTATGTAAAAGGCGTAAAGTAAACATTAATTACGGGTAACGTAAAAGTAAATGTGCATATAACGCCTTTTCCCTCACTCATGTTCATTATTAATCAAGCTCGGAAGAGGACGAGTTTTTTGTACACGATGATAAGCAAACAATCTGTTTGGGGTGTCACTTTTTTCTTCGAAAAAATCCTTTTGGTATTGTGAGCACATATCAGGTTTTCTTATTATGTTAGGTTCGACTGATAAATGGCCGCGTGAAATGAAGGCGACAATTGCACACATATACATTCACATTCCTCCGCTTGAGAATGGATGGCAATGGCTAATCATAACAATAATGATTATTCCTTGATGTAAATGATGATGATGGTAATGATAAGGTGGAGAGCTTTAAATTCTCTCGTTTTTAATGTGGAAATCTTTTTTGTCTTTTGAAATTTACAGCTATATATATTTCAGATAAGGGGAGTTGATAACTCAGGTGTGAACATTATATAGTGTGGGTGTACCACGTAATTAATTAATGCGGGCCAGGGAAAACAGACGAGAGCAGGACAGGTCTTCTAAACGCCATTTTCGTACACAGATAAATATTTTTTGTCCTGATGGGGATATGATAAGAAAATGACATAATATCATTTTTCTCTCTTGTGCTTATGGCACATATATTTTTTTCGCATGTCGGCACTTGCTCTAATGCATTGCATGATGATCTGAACCATATATACGTAATGGTACAGGGGCATATATGATAAGATGCAATCTAATCTTGTCACATGCATCTTATCGCAAAAGTCAATCATTTTACCATCACACAAAACACACATGCACTGGGTAAACACCTGAAAGGAACCTGAACCTCAGACAAAAAGAAAAAAAGGGTTGTTGTAAGTTGTGAGTTGTGTAGCATGACTTTGTCTCCATAAATTGTGAAAACAAAAAATATTATTATCTTATCAGTCTGAGATAATGATGGCACGCTATTGAAAATATGTGCGTAAGACAGGTCCCCATTGTTTCCTGTATTGACTCACGTCAAATAACTAAAGGAATGTTGGTATATTGGTCATAATCAATCATAAAACTTTATTATGCCTCAGATATATAGCATACGTAAGTTCCTCTTTGCGTTGACATTATTATGAAAAGTATTGGTGGAGCAGGCCACAACAAAGTGTCCAATTTCACGGTCCTTTACCAGTCATTTGCCCATGTCATGACATTGTTGAAGCAACAATTTGGCCCGTACAGAGAGAAAAATGGGGGACAATAGGAATACACAGGCAGCAGGTCTGAAGACGAGTTTACTTTTTTTTGACAACTTTTGCCTATTTTTTTGGGGGACAATGGTGAACAAGATGATAATATAGTTTCAATTTTCTCTACTGGCTATTACCTCCATTGTCAGGAAAAAATTTGAGAAGGTGATTATCAGCTCCACTTTTTTCTCTCTCTTCAAAGTTGATTGTTTCCCAATAGATTTTGTTTCCTCTCTGTTGTCATTTTTTTCTCTCTCTCTCTTTCGCACACAATGACATGGGATGAAGGATTAAGAAGGATTACCATTACTCCGTCAATAGGCCCAAATAGATAGTTCATTTTGAGAGAGAGAGAGAGAAACGGGAGCATTCATGTACTTGTGTACATGCAGTCCTCTTCAAAGAGATTCATTTTTTTCTCAAAAAGGAGAAAAGGTATTTTGTTTTGGAATGGATACGTGTATTTAATAGTGTCGCCGTATAGCTCATGCCCTTAGACGACATTTATCCCAGACTCTGAATATATATACACTGGAAAGATGATGATGACTGAGGTTTTTTTCCTGGGCACAATTGTCCTCCTGAATTGGGGGCGTTTTGTTGGTGCCAGTCTCCAGCTGAGAGGGCAATTCACCCCCGCCATTAGATCCCATTGACATTCACAAAGAAGGGGAACGTCGTATAAAAGAAGTCGGATTAACTTTCCTCAACTGAGGAATAAAAGCTCTCTCTCTTCTCCATTTGACGATGATGCAACGCTATGCAACTCTGTAAATGACCAGAGCAGCATGGGGTCAAGTGCACGACATTGTGACAAGTTATGAAGAGAAGGAGACTTCAGAGAGGGAGAGGAAAAAGCAAACAACTCTTGGATTAAAATGCGGGCTTGAGACGATACGGGTGCATCGAAATGTGCTTTAAAGTATGCAATCATTTATACGGTGACATTAGTCGAACCGGAGCTCCCGTCTCTGTCTCCAGCATCCAGCATGGATCACGTTCCGTAGACAGCGGGACCTCGTGCAGGATGAGCATTATCTATTCATTGCTACTAGTAAAAATCCTACTACGAGACAGCTCTATAATCTTGTGTACACATGTAGAAATTGTCTAAATCTCTGTTTCTCATTAATATATAAAAAAGGATTGTTCCAAAAAAAACGTTGTTTTTTTCTGCATGATGATGGCTTCTTGGTCTGAGGGAAATAATGAGTCTCTTTTGGAATGTGACCCGTCATCATTCACCACCACACTTGAATGAAGCACGCATTTCTTGTGATGACAGACGACTTGAGGGAAATTAAGGAAAGTGAATGGGATATGAGCCCATTAAGGCACATGTTTCATACGGAAAAAGCATTCCGGAGCATTCCAAACGGCCGAAGAATATTTTTCCTATGCAGTGGAATTTTTATTGCTCACTGCACTACCAAAAGCCATCGTGTAGTATTTAGTAGAAGGCATCTTTTTCTTGGAGAATGCAAAGAATGGGACCTGTACTTAACCTCTCTTTATTCCTTCCATTGTCTTCTTCCTTTCGTGTAGGTAATAATAATGTCATGTTACGGAGAAAATGGTAGTCTGGCGTGTTCACTTGATTTGTGGTATTGGCATGACGAGGAGAGGAAAAAACGAGGAAAATGTGTATTCTATGCTAATCAATTAGTCCACCTAGAGTCGAAGTTGTCCACCCTTGAACCACTAAATAATTCTGGGAGATGGGACACATCACACTGCTCGAAAAAAAAAAAACAAAAACTTTGGTTCATTGGGAGGGTTGCCAGAGGCAGATGAGTGTGACATCACACACAACCGTTCAATCTGTATTTCGTTTTGGATAGATATCGTTTCATTGTTGTTACCTTGATTGTTATTATTGTTCCATTAAAATGAATGTGTAAGAGTGTGTAGGTAGAAATAGGCAATAGGAGGTTTTATATAAAAGTTTCGAGGTGAAGAGGAGGATATTACATGCTACGGAATACATTTAATTCTCGCCTGCGACATGGGAAGACGAAACAGCTCTCCAAGGGAAGAAAAAGGAGACAACACCATTTTTTATGTGAGGATGAGCTTGGCAGAGATTTATGATTGCTCAATGGCATGGTCACAAGAAGAAACTGTCCTCTCAGTCAGTAATGTGTGTGTAGGTAGTTTGAACAAGGATAAAAAATGGGGGAAGGAATTGGACCACGCGGGACAAAAAAAATCCACCATCGAATATTATTATTATTATCATTGGGAATTATAATGAGCCTCACACAGGTAGTCCAAACTCCAAGTCGTTAGTCAGTAGCTTGATGGAATATGAATTTGGAGCTAAAAATAGAATCATTTGAGTCTCTCTCGGACCTCCTCCGACCGTACCACATGGACAAAAATAAAAATCAGTGAAAAAAAAAAGTCAACTTAATAATGCACCACTGAAATAATAAACATTTCCATGTGCCATTATAACTCCTGGTATTGTCATTTGATCACCTTTGTCCCATTATTAATGGAATACTAGACAAACTCTTGTAGTTGGAGTTGGAAGAGAGTTGAAAATGGGGGAAAAGTTTCCACTTTTTACAATATCTCGGGACTGCGCGGGAGGTTGACATTTTCCTCATGCAATGAACTGAACTGACCCTTCTGCACTTTTTTCTTGAGCGTGTGTGTATGTATGAATATAAATACATACTTACTATTCCATTTTTTACATTATCTCGGGACTGCGCGGGAGGTTGACATTTTCCTCATGCAATGAACTGAACTGACCCTTCTGCACTTTTTTCTTGAGCGTGTGTGTATGTATGAATATACCTAGGTTATATATGGCATAAACATTGCAAGGAATCAGGTTGGGCTGTAGAAGGGCAGTGGTGACTTTTAAAATCCCTTTCTTTTTCCAACTTTTATGTGATTTTTTAACAATGATTTTCTTCCTTTTGGATTTCATTGTTAAAAAAAGTTTCTTGTGGCACAAGTGCCAAGAATGAAATTGACCTGTGAACTTGTTCACTGTTGTATGCCCACCCGCTAGTATTTAATGAGTTTTCCGAGCTAGAGAATAGTGCATCGACTTCAAGTATCGCAGATGCGACACCATTCGAGCCTTTAAGAAAAAGTTGACACCGGAGAGAAATTGAGGTCAGCGAAGGAATGCACACAATTTTAACTCATGTTTGACATCTCTCTCCTCGTCTTCCATTCCCGCTCACTGGAGATGACGTGATGCGACGACACCACTCTGCCAAAATATTTTGATTGCCTGAGTTATTTTGGAGAGACAACTATGTTCTCTTGGTTGACATCCGGTGTGCGCTTTAAATAGACAGGGTGGTGATTGAAGAGCACACACAAAGTTTTCAAAAACGTTTTTTCTTCTTCCTTTTTAAAAAAAATGTTCTCTTGGTTGACATCCGGTGTGCGCTTTAAATAGACAGGGTGGTGATTGAAGAGCACACACAAAGTTTTCAAAAACGTTTTTTCTTCTTCCTTTTTTTAAAAAATGGTTACATAAATTGCAGCATAATTTTTTCACTCCATATTTTTTTCGCTGTAGATGAGGAAACATGCCTATCGAATGTCTTCTCCGTGAAGATGATACAGTTGACAGTGTGGCGGCACTGAAACATAATCTGTGTACAAATCTCCCTATTCAGCTTCCGTCATAAATTTATCCATTGAAGTACGGAATTCATGCCTTCTTTTTTACTCTGTAAAAAACATGAAGATGATACAGTTGACAGTGTGGCGGCACTGAAACATAATCTGTGTACAAATCTCCCTATTCAGCTTCCGTCATAAATTTATCCATTGAAGTACGGAATTCATGTCTTCTTTTTTTACTCTGTAAAAAACACATAACGCTCTCTTCAGAATGAGTGCAAAAGTGCTTCGGCTCATCTCATTTGAAACCCATAAAAGCCAAGGAGCATGTATAAAGAGACAAGTTTACATTTTCATGCTCCACTTTCCTTTTTAAAAAAAGTTTAAAGAATTTTATGTTGTGACAACACACTCTTTTGCTCCATTATTACTTGTGAATTAGTTTAGAAGGAAAAAAAGTATATATTTTTTGTGTTGTTGTTGTAAAGGTCCGCACTCAAGAGAAGGAACATGTGCGGCTCACCCGGTGTCTTGAGAAAATAAACAGAAGCTCATTGAGAGCCAAAATTCCGCCAAAGTGAAACAAATTCCATTATTATGCATTCAAAATGTGTACAAAAAAACTCTCGAGTTTTGGTAATGTACACCCGATCCGGCTTTTGTATGCTGCTGTAATGTTCATTTGTTATTTTGCCGTGTGCGACGTATGTCACTGAATGACGTCTGCAAAGACACGGAAAAATGTATGTACATACATACATGCAGGGTGCATTGCATTTTGCATAAAAAAGTTTGGAATGAGAGAGAGAGAGAGAGAAAAGCAAACGAAATCGTTTTCTTCTTCATCCATTCATTGTTGATGTTGACTGATGGATAGCGGAGATTAACTTTTTGATGGGAAAGTGTACGCCGTGCGCTGAGGGGAGAGAGTGAGTGCAGCAATGATGAGCTTTTAAATGTACGGAAAAAGTTTTTATCACTGGAGACCATGTACGAAGGGGAAAGTTTTTTTTTGGGAAGGGGGCTTCTAAATCTGTGTAGCTAGTGAACCGGAGAGAAAATCTCATCTCCGCTCCCGGGTTTGATGACCCCATTAAGTAAGGAATACGGGCACCCATACACCATACACCACCCGGCGCTGTGTGCTATCGGCATCAGTGATCGGTGTTGTAACCGGATCTGTAAAACAAACTCATTGTGTCACTCTCCCCAGACGAGAGAAAAGATCTCATTTCCTCCCAGAGGAAAGACGCGACATGTATATAGGGGGATAATGGGAAGATCAACAGGACCTTGCTCGGAATGAGGAGATTGTTACATCATCCGATTCAGAAGAGGGATGGGAAGGAAGCTCAGAGAGAAAAATGAATAGGTTGAATGTAGTATTTATATAGTATACATGAAAATAATATCTCTAAGTTGACCCGTCGGGATTTCACAGAGTGATTCCGGAAATACTCCCGGCTTCAGCAAGAAAAAAATGTGGGGCAGCCTCATATATTTTCAAATTTGAAATGGGGATATGGTCAAATCCACACAATTCAGATGTAATCAAGATCACTATTCATGCCCGGATAAAGTTCCGGGCTCGCTCCGGGGAACGATGTAAATGATTAAGAGATCATCAATAAACGATCTCATCTAGTAGCGCCAGACTTGTTTTTTTGTGCAAAAATATTTCTTGATGGATGGATTAAATTGCGTGGAAGTGGATAATACGGAAAATGTTCGTGAGACGAATCCCTATATCCGTGCTGGAATTTTCCTCATGTCCAGGAGGCCTACAGAAATATATGGAGTTGTGTCGAGAAAGCGACAGTTTTCACATGAACGGGACATTCCTTCCCAAAAATATATATTTTTGTCCCTGCTTCTGTCACAGAAAAAGAAATATCTATTTTTTCCAGAAGGCGACATTGTTTTGAAAGTCTCATGTCGTGTAGTCCAGAGCTTGGTCATAATATTCAAGAAAGGGCAGGGTTCTCCATGTGAAAGGGTCTATCCCCTTTGAAAGGATTTTTTTTCTTCTTCTGCTTCTAAATTGTGTCCATGTCCCTTTCTCCGAGACGATCATCCATCTTTGTGACAAAAAGTCCAAGTCCGCAGGAGAGTCCAGAATAAAAATGTGAAAGAATTGAGAGAGTCTCTCTCTCTCTCAACTTGTCGAGGGCAAGAATAAATATATATTTAAAAAACCTGTTATGTCCCCTGTCCAGGTAATTTTTATGAAGGTACATCACATCACAAAAGTCGTAACATATTTTCCCTACGAGACTCGTCTAACTGTTCTATTGTCTTTGCATTGTCTCTCATTAGACATTCATCTTGTCACAGGAGGGAAAAAAGAGTCTTGAAGAATCTCTCTACAAGAAAATAATTTTGTGTACGGGCGGGACGCACCCAGCATAATATTTTTGTGTAGGCCTGAAGAAAAAAGCAGTGACAATGCATCTAAAGCTCAGATGACAATGCGTTATCCAAGTAAATAATTGAAGTAATAGTAGCAATAATATAATATGTAAAATAATATTGTTTTTCCCCTTGAACTAATGTCACCGAAATGAATATTATTATTATAATATCCTTGAAAGAAAGAGCTAGAACATAACTCATGATACAAAGTAATCTCGACCTATTGACGAGTTTCACGCTGGGAGTTGAATCAAAAGATGAGAATGTGTCAAGACGTTGACTGCACCACGATCTAAAGTATTGAAAGAGAGAGATTTTGTTTCTCTCTTCGATTGTTTTCCCGGTAATCATTCACTCAACAGAAGGGACAATTCACATGTGACATTCTTTGATAAAGAATTTTCATTCACAAACGCTTGTTTTTTCCTTTGCTGAAGTCACTGACCTAATGCAATGCACGGAATACATATATAGCTTTTTTTTGTTGAGATTCCATTACTGTACATTTTCATGAGAAATATGGTAATTGAAAAAACATGAGCACATTTCGGAGGTAATGACTTATTACACCCAGCTTTAAATAAACAGGAGGAATAAGTGTAATAAAAAATGTGTATTAAACAATTTTCCACTCTGCGGCAGGATGAGCTCTTGTGGAGCGTGGTTCTCATACAAAAAATATGTAAAAGTTAGGCTCACACTCGATTACAATTCTTTTTCAATTCAGGTAGCGCTCCCAACACCAAAGAAAATCGTCTCAGGAGGAATATTATTACCTAAAACAATTTCGTTGAATTATTATGATTAGCATAAAGCTCATGCGGAACATACTGGGATTGCATGAAAATTTTTTTTGGGTCCAATGACTTGTTGCGTGTGCATATAAAGAAATTATCGTGTGTATGTAGATTCTTGGGAGATAAAGAAATGATGAGCATTTCGATCCAGTCACACTCTCTGTCCAAACGCCTTTTCTTGAGAGATGCCACATTTTTTTAGTTCTTTTTCTCTTTTGCATGTTTGCGGATTCAAAGAGTCTGCCTGTATGTCTGCCACTTTCCTCCGGATTCAATGTGAATTGGGTTGCGTGTTTGAGCAGAGTTGAGAGAGTCGCATGAATATGATGATTAGTTTCAGTGAGCTGGTGTCATGAATTCCATAAAAAAGTGAATTTTATCATTTGCACCATCTCAGCTCTTGGTGAAACCTTGACCAAGACCAACAAAATGGTTAAAAGCTTTTTCTCTTATTATATCACAGAGCTGGAATTTACAGGGGTAAAATAGTACTTCTCAGTTTGTTCTTTACAAAATCCATCTGTTATGAATTCCGAAAGAGAGAAAAGGGAAAAAATCAATATCAATTGAGTTCACTTTTGCTCCGATTTACTTATTCCGTGTCAAGCCCACATTTCATAAGATGAGAATAATGCCGTCTTAAATCTTGAAATCCTTCGAGTCACCTTCAAGAGCTTGACGTGTTCCAAAAGTTCCAATCCCTTTATATTGACATGACACGACACGCCACATAGATTCCCTTTCGAAGGGGTATCACCATCAATTCAACTTGAAAGTAAGTCATCTCTCATCTCACAAAAAATTTCCAACATGACATCACTTCACCAAGAAAAAAGAGCCATTTAGTGTATTAAAACGCATTAAAAATGTTTCTCTTTTGTTAGCAAAGTTGATAATGGACTCGGGAGAAAAAAAGATGTTTTAAAGTACATAGTGTGTGTGTGTGTGTACTCGTTCAACATTCAATTCTACAGGTATTTAAGTACTCTCTCTCACTCGTAAAGTGCTTAAAAAAGCAACTTGAGCTCATCTCGAAAACAATGGAAGGACAATAGAAATAATATGTATTTGCTTTTAAACTCCGATCCTCTCTGAAGGGTAGACACACGGACACATACAAAAAAAACATTTTTCTCTCTCTTCCTTCTGTGGATCTGTCCATCTCACAAAAAGTGTATTTTTGTACAGGAGAAAAAGGCGTGTGTTACATTTTAAAGTGTTGAGAAAGCCGTTTTGATCCGTGAAGCTACTGAGCTAGGAAAAAAAACATTTTTATTTTTAAAGCTCATTTTGCCCTCTCCATCATCTCCCCTTGAGCCCTTTTTAGTGCCAGTCTAGTGCCTTCCTCTCTCCACGACATGAGTATTAGTAGTAGAGACGGCGTATAAGAGCAGGCAAGCAAATAGGAAGCACCAAGTGACGACCATGGAAATTGCAATTTTATGCCACTTTTTCCCTCTATGGCCGTACTCACACGTACGTTTTATTTAATGGTGATAAATCTATTTATCTCGACGGCACAGTCAACCCAGAAAAAAGAAACTCTTTTCAGCTTCATTAGCCTCAGCATCAAAAGCAGCTTCAAAATACGTATTAAGAGAGCATATTGTCCCTGTAATACAAAATACTGCGGGTAGCATGCCCGGTTAAAAAAATGTATGTATTCAAATTTTGTGCGCTGTCCCATTGCACAAGAGAGAAAAAAGTTCGTAGTCATCATGTTCAAGTAATGTTGCAATGTGGAGAAGTTGTGAATTGTAAATTGCATTTTCTGCTCGAGACAGGATCTTGAAGTCCAGCTGTGGTTGGTCAACCGTTTAAAAAAATATTTTGCTTTGGTCAGCTCAACTTGTGAAAGACGTTTCTGTTCTGGTCATTCCGATAATGCTGAATAATGTAGTTGTAATCGTAATTGATCTTTATCTCAATGCTTTACATAAGCAGAGGAGAGACCTTCGTCTCCTCCGCCAGATAGGTTTTCGAGTTCACCAGTCCATTTCTTATTATAATCATCATGATTATCGTTTTACATTGCGAACGGGTTATAAACTCGCTTCAGCCGAGATGAGGTTTTTTTTCCTCATCTCATTTTAAAGAATGATGAGATCATTTTGTAAAAGAGAACTTCATCTTTTGCATAATATATTTTTTGCGTAAGTTTTGACTGCTGCTGACAGACAAATGGCTTGGCTGATTGGATTCGAATCACTCAATAAATAATCAATCGTATGCACAGTCGGACATTTACTTCCCATAAATATAGGGGATGAAACGAAGAAAAAAAAACTGTGGAAAAGAGATTTTTTGCGTTATCATTCTCATTCTCTCCTTAAAGTATCTCAGGCCACCCCGAGGTAAATAAACTATGAAAAAAATTGTGGAATGACCCGAAGCCAATTAAATGGATTTTTTTCTGTGAAACGGACAGATTTCTTCGAGTTTAACGATGAGACATGTGAAGTCACGCCGTAGCGCCGGTGAAACTGGTGTCGATAATGATGTAATGCTGGTGGGAGGGAATCCTTTTCCCTCAAAAATATATAAATTTTTTACTTCTTTTCCCCTCTTGCAACAAAAGCTTTGTTGTTGTGTATGTATTTGAAATTAAAAGCGTATTTTAAAGGCAATACATTTAATCCCAATTCCAGTCCAATTCAATTTCCAATATTACATTTTTCTCGTCTTGGCGAGAGCAGAAAAATAATGACTGGGCTGTGCTCAAGGTATACCTCGCGTAATTGTATTGATCTCTGAAAAAATGCGTTGCAATTTGAAACTGTCTGTTGTATGTAGAGTTGAAGGAGGAAAAAGCTCAGTGAAGCCATGTAGGTTTAACCAATTATCTCTCGATTTTTCAAACTCCGTATATAATTGTCTAAATGGTAAAAAACGTGGAAAATGAGAAGCTTATTAGCTTACCTTTTTTCTCTCTCTCCGTTCTTTTTACCCTTATTAAGTAAATGGGAGAGATGTTGTAGCTCACGACTCCCAAACAATATCCCAATTTCCAATTTGAGATGAAGAAGCATTATCACGATCATTATCCTCCTTGGTCATCAACATCATCATCGCGACCAAGTTGCTTTTAGGAAGAAATGGATACGAGCCTTGAGCTACACCAAATATATTGTTGTGGTGGTGCATTAGCTTAACTGTAGTGGGCTTTTTTTGGATGGTGCCAATAAACAAACTGTTTTCACATGAGCAATCCATGTCGAACATCTCTCTCCTTTGAAAGGTGTTGGAGGTCCGCCTGTTTGACTGATGAAATGTCAGAAGTTGACGAACCAAAAAATATCTATAATTTTTCATAAGGCTGTGTGCTTTCATTATTGTGCATATGCTCTCTCTCTCTCAGATTTGATTTCCTCTCGAGTGTCTTAGAGAAATAATAAATTTTGTGAAGGGAACGGCCACCACAGACGAGCGACAATGCCGAGATTATTGGATTGCAAAGTTGTGGTCGTGATGAGATCGGAAAAGAAGCATTTTTCAAGTTGATGTGAAACTATCAGTTAATTAGTTATTTATTGGTGTACATCAATGCCAAGCCTGTATGAATGAGTGAAATTATCTGTGAATGATGATGAGCACAAGAAGGAGCATATATGAATTGGGCTGTGGCTCAAGAGGAAGCCAAGAAGACATGAAGTAGAAAGAGAGAAAAAAATTGTGTATTGATGATAATGGAAATTATGTCTATTATTAGTTTTTTTTCGCTCTCGTAGATCGTTGTGTGTAGCAGGGTGATCTCAAATTTTTAGAGTTTTGACAGTGGCCTGATTTCTTTGAGGAACGGCGGGGGGCATTGTTGTTATAATGGTGGGGACCCCCTATCCTCACTCTCGAAAATATATTGAAAGTCAAGAGACGCGGATTGGAATTGGGCTTCCTTAATGTGACACTGATTAATGACCACTTCACACGACAATGTGATGTGTGTAGGATCGACGGAGAAGCGAATTCCGACAGCAGAGTGAAGGAGATGAGATTGAGTTTGGGAAAAGCTGTTCTGAACAGGGAAGATTTTTTTACAACTTTTGATTTTTGCCAATGCGCAAAAATTTGAGTTTATAAAATTTGTAATTAGAACAACTTTTACTTTTATTGTGCAGATTATTAAAGGTTGAATTGCTTCAAAAAGCCAAAAATCCTAATATTCTTTTTTGTTGAAAATGCGACAAAAAATGAAACTTCTCAAAAATGATTCCAATTCTTTACATTACATTTTTCCTACTTGCACTTTTTTCTGCATTTACCTATTCACAATAGACGAGTCGTGTAATGAACTCTTTAATCGGAATCTATTGTGAAGCTTCAAAATGCACCTTGATCTCCTCCCTTCCCGATGATGAGCATTCCATTGAAGATGGCATGAGCAGATATGAAACACAATTTTGTCTGGATACATCCTTCCGTGTCACAAAGTTCACGGTAAAGGAATGCGCGCCATTTTCTGAGAGACATTCCTCCACACATGCACAAACCTTATAGGAAAACGTGAGGAATTCACGATTTATCCTATGTACATCCCATCTCAATAATCTCCTCTGGAGTCAGCAGACAAGTAGACACCATCACCACCACAACACTGAAAAAAAAGTATTTCATCTCATCTCCCTCTCACTTTTTTTACTCGATTACTTCCTCATCTCCTCTCTTAAATACCCCCTGCCATCCCATTTGCATTTTTAATTACCCTCAACAAATTGGGTTTAACGGGCTGTCTGCACAGACAATGAATCAAAAGGCAAGGGAAAATAAGAAATTGAAGAAAGATTGGTGTGGTGGTGACTTGAGAAGAAGTTTTACAAAATTCAAATTCCACTCATCATCCTCATCATCATCTTTGACTCTCTTTCATTGTTCCCTTGCAGTCCTCGTGCGCAATGTCTGTTGCACATTATCATGCTGTCAGGTTGAAGTAGAAAGCCCGTAAAAACAGATTTCTCCTTCGTCTTCTTAATGCAGCATAATTACTAAATGAGGTCCTGCAATGGGAAATCATCATCTCGTCAAACATTTTTTTCTCCTTAAACTACTCCTTCGTCTTCTTAATGCAGCATAATTACTAAATGAGGTCCTGCAATGGGAAATCATCATCTCGTCAAACATTTTTTTTCTCCTTGAAACTCTCTCAAGAGCTAATGAAATGACACATTCCATTCTTCATCATGAATGGACGGGCAAAAAAAACTCTGAGAGAAATTTGTGTTCCCATTGTTGGCCAATAATGTGAATCGAAGTGAATCTCTCTCTCTCTCGAAGCAATTCATGTGGTAAATAATGATAGTGGAATGGAGACCACTTTAAATGAAATATGATCCGTTGAATGAATTATGAGCGTAGTGGAAGAAGACACACGCTTCTTCTTCTTCTCTCTCTCTCTCTCTCTCTCTCATTCTCAAAAATATAATTACAGTGCAGCATAAACCGAAAAGTTGACTTGTCTGGAGAAGAAGGAAAAATGTATGCAGAAAAAATACAAAAAAAACCTCTCATCCTCATTCTTACGGAAGCGCGAACAGAAGCTTTTGGAAGGAAACGCATTGCATTTCATTACTCCGAATATGGAAGTTAGTTAAAAGGTAACAAGAGAGGTAACAAGCGGTCCAAAAAGCGAACAAGATAAATTTTCCTCCACTTGTACCGTATCATTTGTGAATTGTTCCTCGTGGGGATGGCCAATACATCATTTGCTGAATGATGAGAGTCGACTTGGAGAAGAAATATGTGAGCATGGGCAAAGCAGCTCGGCTCTCAGCCGAGTAAGAACTCTTCTTCTTCTTTTGCAGTTTCATTTTGAGATTTTCTGGAAGACTTACATATTTAAAGTGTGTGTGTGCAGAAGGCTATCTGCATGCAACTTGTTGTGACGGGAGTAACAATGAAAATAAAATATTGCGTGCGAGGATTCTATATCCCCAAACAAAACACATCTTTTTCTCAACTCTCAACTGCGGTAGTGCTTTACGACTTGTAAGGAGTGAGGATGAGTTTTTAAAAAATAGTGAGCGCAGTAAATCTTTTGGGATTGCGCATTGCATGCATCGCANAAATAGTGAGCGCAGTAAATCTTTTGGGATTGCGCATTGCATGCATCGCATTCTAACTCGAAAATGCTCCTTGAATTGCCAAAACTTTTATGGATGAGTTCATCCCATCTTCTCCAGAAATTTTTTCGTGTCCAGAGGGGACGCTGTAAATTAGGTAGGGTTACACTTGATGACGGTGTTCAGGGCTCCAGAAGAGCCTTTTCCTGCTCCAGGATAAACAGAGAATGAGTGAATGTAGAGCACCCAAAAACATGGAGAATTATCGCACCGCACCAATTTGCTCGCTGTTCCCAATTTCCCCAAATGTAGTTGGGCTGAGGTGCATCATCATTATTAATATTAACTTTTTTGAGGAATACTGAGGCAAAATAGAGTTTTTGGAGGAACGGATGTGCACATATCTAGCACATGGACTTTGGATGCCATTCGCTTTTCAACAGATATTTAAAGAGAGGAAGAGAGAAATAACAGAGTTTCTTGTACCTCTCTCTCTCTCTCTCGGATCATCATGTACTTGACTACGCTCCGGGCCAATATTATCCAGAAGAGTGTTGGTATATCTATTTTTCTCCTCTTTCTCGATGCATTTAATGATGATAATGGATTGGATTGAATTGCCATGAAAAAAGGGGTCCCAGATGGTCTCCTCTCGCGGTGTGCAGGACTTTTTTTTATACTTGACGTAGATACTCACATACCGAAGCTATGGATATGGGATAATGGGACGGTTTCAGGTATTTCTTGAGCTGTTTCACTCCCTCCTGCTTCCTCTCCTCCGAATTAAAAGGCACAAAGTAAAAGTCTTTTTTATGCTCCATTATAATTTCATATGAAAATGCAGAGGGACCTCTGTATTATTGGCATTGAAATGAGAGGAAATGAGTGAGAGCCCTTCTGCTGCACCTGCTCGCATTTCAGGGTATGTA
>JAHZMY010000916.1:0-11965 GCA_027743915.1 Seira sanloemensis
AAACAGGGGAGCGGCATATCAAATTAAAGTCATTTCCAAAAGCTGGATTGATAAAAGCTCTAATGGATTTAACCTTGAATTATATATACTTATTTTGCATTTTAAAGATTTTATTTAAAAATTCCACGAAGCCAAATATTATTTTGTAGGGTTTACCTTTTACCTGCTTCCTTTTCTTGGTAAATGAAAAATATAGTTTTCATCCCTCTTGTCAACAACTACTTTGAAATTCCGATTCACCCACAAATCAACAGGGAAGCACATGCACACAAACACCACCTTGTCTAATGCAATCATCTCGAATTCATGTGGAGCCCACGCTCACATATTTCTCCCAAGACTCCCTTTTCCATTCTCATTTTATG
Source organism: Seira sanloemensis (assembly GCA_027743915.1). Classification (NCBI taxonomy): domain Eukaryota; kingdom Metazoa; phylum Arthropoda; class Collembola; order Entomobryomorpha; family Entomobryidae; genus Seira; species Seira sanloemensis. The sequence goes on from JAHZMY010000916.1 coordinate 366, forward strand.
ACTGTATCACGAGCAAAGTCATGCAATTTACTGTTCCTCCCCAATTTTTTTCCCTATGCATTCTTAAAATGCACACAAAAGTTCCATTTGAAGAGCACACATATCGCCCTACAAACTACATATAGCTACTACACATCTCACCACACTCATATTCAACAACATAAAATAAGCATTCATATCCATTTCCCCCGAAAAAACAACTCACACTTGTTCCCCAAGGGAAAGATGAAGACAAACGTCGAGCATAACATTTTAAAAGTGGATGATGATACATAGAAAAACAACTCTATCTTTTTTATCACACCTTTCCACTATCTTCCTCTTCCCACATGCGTTTTTTATTGTCTCCGTTTTTCTCTTCCCAGAAAAAAATGTATTCTCACTCGGCGAAAATAAGGAACTTATCATAATTCAGAAAAGGGAATCGAGTTTCAAACCTGCACCTTTCCCATTGCTCCCGGCTGTTATGATGAAACGTGTGTGCCAATAATGGGTGCTTTACCTCAAAAGCACACAGCAGAGGAAAAAATCCATGTGATCCCACATCGCCATAATATATATACCTATATTCCAACCAAAAAAAAATTTCAGAGAGAGAAAAAAAGGCAGCTCCTGTATTTTATTTCCTTCTGTTAAGGGAAATATGCTGATCATGTGAAAATTACATAAAGGTGGGTTTACATTCCTCCACAATCCTAACGGAGTTAGTTTTTTTCCAGAGGAAGATCATTCAGGAAGGAAAAGGGGGAAACCGAAAGGTATCCACGGGAAGGCAGATATGATCGGATGGAATCAGAAAAAAGTCTCATGTATAATATATGAAAAACACAATGGTCTCCTTGTTTCAGGAAGAAGAAGAGAGCCAGGACAAAATCAGAATGCGAGAAGGAGCTCGGGTGTATTATGCATATTTTATGGGATAGCACGGTAACAATATTGACTTTACTACGGGAGAGGGGAATCGACAGGAAACAAAATAAGAGACGATTTTCACTACACGGTATAGGTACATAATCTTTTTTCCTTCTTTCAGGTCAAATATAGTATTTCTTGTTGGAAAAAGAGATGAGAAAAGGTGGGAATGAAAATGATGATGGTGGCTATTTTGAACTGATAGCGTGATTTCTTCAGATTATGATTAGTTGTATCTCGCAGGCCGACATGGGAAACCGAATGGAATCACGTAGTATGGACTGTATGTATGAATAAATGCAGCCAATCAGCATATTTCCCCTGGTAAAATCCTTTTTATCATGTCCTTTTTTGCGAGGCTCAACAGTGATCCAGTGTGAATAATGGAGTGCTCTCGTCAGCACAAAAAGGAAATGTAAAATGAATATATTATATTTTTTTCGTATCAAATTTTTACCTCGTTTCACACGTCTGCCCCTGATAGATAAAAATAACACGAGAAATTTGATTTGAGGAAGAGAGTGGAGGTATTGTAGACGTAAAATTGGGAATTGGAAAACAAAAAAAAATGAAGTGGCACAAAAGATCAACAGACTTTACAAAAAAATGTACAAGGAAATTTAGGATGAGCACACATTTTATGTTTCTAGGCTTTCCCTTTGTAAGTGGACCTCCACTTGAATTTGATGAGGCTCATGAAAGTAGGATTCACGAGTTGAGCGTGGAACAAGGTACACAGCAAATGTCTGAAAATCCCTGCATGAAATCTTATCCAGCGGAAAACCAACATAGACATCACTTTGGACTTTGTTGGTTTGGAACACTGATTGTGATATGGAAATCTAGAATTACCTTATTATTTACATGCAACCGCAATAATGCACAGATTCAAATCTTTGAGGCGACAAGGATAGATTCAAATTCAATGAACTTTTTTCCTTCAGACTCAGACAAACCAAAGGCTGGTGAGAATTAAACAGCGAATTGTAATTGGCACACATAATTTAATTCAAGTTCATCTGAAAGAATTCGGCTGTTTTCAAATTTTGTCCTTCAAAATCAGGGAGATAATACTTGGATTAGTTTAAGAAGGAAATAAAAAACAAAAGCGTCATGTCTGCGCTTTCCTATTTTCAGGAGAATTGTGAAGCACATGATTGTTACGTAACTATATCTTCACCCTACAGTTGGCAATAAGTCTCAAGTCCATACATCTCAGGTTCGAGGAATCAGCAAGAAAGCAAAACATTTACGTTTCACACTATTTGCAAAATCATGAAAGAATGAAAACATGGAATTTTTTGTAGTGAATTGGTGGAAACACGAGCATATCATCCTCATTTGCATTCAAATACCTATACGGTGAAACACACACTCGCGTCGAGTCTCATGTTGTACTCGCATATCTATCTTTGTACATATGTACATTCTCAACTTTACGTGGGCAGATAGGTAGACGATGATGATGTTGTTTGATGATGATCATCAACTCCTTCATGATTCGCATATATCATGGTTATACACTCTTGTGAAAAAAGTAATTTTGATTTTGATGATGAGGAGCAAGCAGTTGCAGTACTGAAGACTATCATCATTTCCCCCCGAAAAAAATGATGATGATGACGATGATATGGACGAACAACTACGTGAATTTTTATTGATGATGATGAGAGACAAGTAGAAAAAAGGAGGTAGGTGGGATGGATAGAGAAATTCCGCGTTTTTCCTTATGGCTATTTCATACTACGTTACACTTCATTTCAGAGACAGAGGCTAAAAAGAAATATTATTTGGGGTAAAATAGATTCGGAATGTGAGACATGATTACAATATTTTCTTATTCCTGTCCTCAGGAAGGGAAGCAATTTTGTCACGATCAGAATATTTTTTTGTAGACTTGTGAAATGATCATGTCATCTAGCCCCAAGTCTGTAAGAAAACCAGGTTTTTGTGTATTTTTCTTCTTAATATTTAGCACAAGAAATAGAAGATTAAACTTTTTTTGCCACAATTTCTGTGTGTAAACACATGTTCTTGATTTATTTAACTCGATTGAAAGTTGTATCGCCAGAAAAGTTAACTTATGGATTCGTATAAATTACCAAGTTATTTTGTGCTCAATTTTTTCCATCTCTCCCAAGATATTTTCTAGAGGATTTTCTTTTATCGTACTTTATTTTAATTTTGTGCGTCGTAAATACATCAAGCCTCCTTTCAGGATGAGAATACCGCCCATGCACCTTCCATTAATTTGTTTTGCTTATGCTTCCCCGATCTGAGGAAATGAGATAGAGAGAACAACTTATTTTATTGCTTACATTAAATTACCTTCATCTCATATTTTCTTTGGCGTTTCCCCTTTCCTCCGAAAAAAATTATGTGAAATTTTATTATAGAAAAGGTACAACCTCCAACCTCAAAAACTTATGATTCTGTTGTTTCACAATTTAGCAAGTCGCGCAGGGTTGAAAAAAGCAAGATTTTTTTAGCATATCAAAGTTTTGCCTTCTTTCTTGAGGAAATGCGAGTAAATCACTCAACCAATGTTACCGTTTAAAAAGCTTTGTAAATACACAATATATTACCCAAATAACATTTTGCTGCCACATTTTGTTTAGATGACAGGGATGATGCTCATTTCGACAAAAATAGTGCATGTGTGTGTGTGTGGATGGAATCTCGATATTATGCGAAAGTAAAGTTGCTTATAAGTAAAGTTCATGCAGAGCCTCGTGTTTGGTAAACAAAAAAGATTCAAGTATAATAAGTTCTTTATGCATTCATCAGCAATATTTTTAGTTAAAAGGTTTAATAGGCTTAAAAAGCCAAAAAAACCTTTTGCACATTAGAAAATTAGTGTGTAGGTATTATTTACATACATACTTTTTTTATACGTTCGCATCAAGACAACACACATGACCCATTTTCAGGAGCAAAGGTAGACCTTTTTTTTAAAAAAAAAAAAAACGGTTGAAAAAGAATTAGCAGGAGGTAATGAGAATGCATGACTATCCCTTATTTCTTGTTGCCAGTAAAGAAGCCAAGAAAAAATTTATATCCTCTTTCCTTCCTCCTCGTTAGCCACGCCACGAGTTATAATTTCTTTTGGTTCTGGTGATTGGTGACACACACACGAAGAATTTTTGAGTTTAACCTCCTTTCTCACACAGGGAAAAACAAGCCACCATCGTCTCACATCACCGTCATTCCAATCCAATTGAAATTATAGCATTTTTATTCCACTGAAAAAATTCACTCGAAGATTCTTGTACTGTGGGGAGAGAGAGCGAGAGAAAAGAGGGAGAGCACGTATGTAGTATATGTATGAGCCAATGTTATTTATACGTTCTATTTTAAAAAATGTAACAGAGATGGGGAAATTTGCATACCTTTACCATGTCTTCATCCAATTCAGTGGAATTGGATTACTCGTGTGGTGGTGAAATTCTTTCCTACGCACATCATGAGAGCACACACGGGGCTCCATATTTATTGTAAACATTCAATTTATATCTAGTCAACTCATACAGGCATTTATTTCAACAACCTATAAAAATGATAGAGGGGAGTATTTTTTCAGGGCAACTGGTTGAAAGTTTCATAGTCATTGCAGATTTTTTTATTTTGTCCCAATAAATAAAAATTGTGCATACTTTTAGGCCAAATGAATCATAAGCAGGCAGAATGACAATGTTCCGCAAAGGTATTTCTGCATCATTTCCACCTTTACAATACATTAATTGCACATATTTACAAATGATAAAGGTACATATATTCACCGAATGCTTGATAACAATGAGAAAGGAAATTTTCTTGTTTTAAAAAGTTAGTTTTTTTTACATCAAGAGACAAGTATGAGGAAGTAAAAACTTGCTTCGCAAGTTTGACCTGGCTCAGGTCGAGAGAGAGGAGGAGATTTTATTATGTGCACATAGCTCAAGGTAGACACAGCACTTTACATAGTTTGGGTAATCAAACACAGTTTGCATACATTTTTTTGCAAAATAAAGTACATTTTTATATATCTCAAGTTGATTTGATTAAGGTGAATGACCTAAATCACGGAAGAGTGAAAGGCCATGTAGTAATTTCACATATTGATTAATGTGGATATAAAGAGCGATGGTCTAGAATTATACACGGGGTTATGTTATGTATGCATGAATTATGCATAATAACATTATCATCTTTCACCCTTTCCCTCTCATTCGGAATCCACAGCATTACATTTTTCTACCTTTTCCATTGAAACTACTGCACTGCATCGTCGTCGGAGTTGTCGCCGAAAACTCCATAAAAATGCTTGCATACTAAAAAGAAATTGAAGGTTTCATTTTGCGCTGTCATCGCAAGTCTCTCAAGAATGAATAGTGCATACCTATTTAATCATAATGGTATTATAATAATGACTCTCCTTTTCATTCCCAAGAAGAGCAGCCTACTACTTATGCGCTCATACTGCTCCACCTCCCACCTCTTTTGATTGATCTTACGATGCTGATGATAATGATGGACCTCTCGATGAATCAAAACCTTAATGAGTGATGTATGTATATAAAGTGAAATTAGCAAGACAAAAAGACACGATTTTTTCCTCCCTTCTTTCTCGTCCTTTCTCCTTTCAAGTGAATTACCGACCGAACATGATCATGATCATTCTAATCAGAAGCATCATCATCATCATCAGCAAAGATACAAGCATCTCTCTGCTTGTTGTGTGGCCTCGGCCTGAAAGGTTAATGACATTCTTACGTCTTTATCACTTCCACACACAAGCCAAGTCAAGTTTCCCCATCTGCACATATACTAAATTAGTAAGGCTTTTGCATGCTCAAGATTCAAGAATGAGTCTCTCAAGAAAGTGCAAAGTGTGCAAAAAATAACTGTCCGTGTACATATAAATGTATACATATATTTTCGCAGTTTGACCTGGAATACTCATCATCTCATGATCCAATCTCAATTCAATCAAAAAAACTCTGCACAGCCCAATCCTGCTGTGAGATACTTTGACTTTAGAAAAGTAGACTCGTGTTGTTGCAGGAAAAACGCAGAGAAGGGTAATCAGAGCTGAAAGGACCGCCAATAAATTCTCTCGAATGAAGAAAGGTATGGCCAATTTAATGTTAGAATTTTTTTCTTGTTGTGCAACATCCGTACAAAAAAGCTTATTAAGATACAATGTTGTTTACCTCCGTGCACCCAGAAGAAAGTGATTTTTATTCACGCTTGGTTTAATCCAGGAAGCATAACACAAATCAGTACAGAAAAATACAGCGGGGCTTTTTTCTCCTCGTCTTATTACCGCGCGGCTCCTTACCTTAACTTTTTCTGTGAGCCTACATAAGTAAGCTCAGGCATAATAGGGGAAACGGTAATCGTTTCTTATTCTTTCGTGGCATTCATGATGATGATAATGATGACTGTGAAAGAAGCTCTGAGAGAAACCAAAATCCTATAAGCTAATAGAAGGAGGAGAAAAAAACAGTCGAAAATCAGGTCTATAAATAGTTCCCTTCTTGTTTTGTCTTTTTGGAGGTAAGAAAATAGCGCTTGTAAATCAGGTGCCGTTCCTTTACACTTGTCTTGAATGTCTGTGCCATTCTTCTTTTCCCTTCCAATTTACATTAACGGTGATGCGCGGAGCAAAAGGTGAGTGGAGTGTGTCATTAATACTTGCCTTTACGTGAGCAACATCAAAGCCAGAAAAGAAGGAAGCGTATGTATGTGAGCAGTGCACTTTCCGCTGGCTTTTTACCTTCAGCTCCGTCATTGTTATCTAATGGGCTTATACATTTAACGTCTTCCTTCTGGTTATTATTATCTCACAAGAAAAATAGATGCTTTCATGGGATTTTTTTGAGGGAAGAAGAAGAAGAGAAGAAGGCGCGTTTTAAAAGTTTTCAGTTTCGGTTTTGCTCTTGTCAAGAAGAAGAAGAAGAAGGAAAACTTTCCGATGCATTAAAGGTATGCTCTAGATGCACACACAACAGCAGCTTCCCACCGAGTGAATGAGCAATCACAGGTGCTTCCTTCAGAGCAAAAAATAGCTCTCTTCTCTCTCTCTCTTTGAGAGTTGTTTGACGCAGTTGGGAAAAGCTATAAAAATGAAGGAATAACTTGCCTTTTGAAAGTGTCGTCTTCTCACCAAGATGGGAGAGAGAGAAGAAACTCTATTATTTCAAGCCTATAAGTGTATAATGAATGTGAAGGATGAAATGCAAGGTAAGATAAAAAGGAGAAGCGAGGGCAAAGGAGAGGGAGGAGGAAATAGACAGCGGAGAGAAAACAAGAATGCAGAAAAGCAGCGGTGCATGGTGAAGACGCTAATGTGATTAAACCATAAGAAAAAAAGAGATTTTTAACAGAGATAATACAGGAAATGGGAGTGTGTGCACATGTACAGAAAAGAAATATTATGTACGTTGCGGGCCATGCAAGGTAGGTAGATATAAATAGGTCGTTGGCGTATTTTTTCCACAACGTTAGGAGATGAAATGCTTAAATTTTGTTTGAAAAATGTTGAATACAACGCAATTACAATGACCTGAGAAGCCTACATATGTATGTACAAACAAATTTACGAGCCTACCTATACCTATGTATTTTGTATACGATGCGAAAGTAAAAATTTAATTACGGTTTAACCATTTAGGAAATGGATGAAAATGCCGTATTTAAGTTAAGCTGAGTTTTAGGTGCGCTGCTTGTCGTTTTGTCATTGCTCCGTGGCGGGATTTTTTCCTTCTTTTTCCCCGCGCCGTCTAATTCGCAACACACCTTCATCAGACCGTCTTATCTTCCGAGCATATCTTTCCCGTTCTCTTCCCTTCTTTCCTCTCTGCCTTTTGTTGACCTAACCAATTCAGTTTATATGGAAGTTCTTTCGGAACAAGTTTAATTAAGCTATCGCTTGCCAAGAAAAGTAAAAGAAAATTGTAATCTCTTCTCTTTCCCATTTCTTGCTACACTTACGTTTGAATAATATAGGTGGAAAAGCTAATAGTTTTCCGATAATAATGATAATAAGATAGCATTACATGGTTAATATCCTTGTCCAAAAAAAGAGTGAGTACAACTTTTTTCCCCTTTGCAAAAGTTGGGAAAGTTAGCAAAGTCGATAAGTTTTTTCTTCACCAGAGAGAGACAGAGACTTGTAATAAGTCTTGTTCCCAGCCACCTCCGTCTTTTTACGGGTGGATCACGTCAAACAAGCTTGTTTTCCAAGGGAAGAATAGAAAGAGAGGAAAAAAATTGTGGATCCCCTGAGATACGAAAGCTACACCTTTTCAAATGGATGGGACCTCATTATACTTCGTCTTGAGAGTGGAAACTCTTTTTCTTTGCTACGTACACTTTTTCTGCTGCTCTCACCAAACAAATCACAAATCAGTTTTGCCAATGTAATGATTGCAGGATTGGAGCAGGGGAAGAATGAAATGGTTTGTTTGACCTTTGGATTTTATTATTGCAATTGGGGAAAGGAAATAAATAAAAGTTTTCTTGGCATAGGTACATCCTATGATAGATAACGAGGTTGATGATGGCAGTCTCAATTTCAAGGTGGATGTGTAGTTGGAACGTTGGAAGTTGTAGGTGATACGCTGACATGCTTCAGCTACCTCGAGCATTTCTATAATTTTAATAGATTCTAACAAGAAGTGTTCCTGAAGACTTGCTTCTGAGTGTCAATAATATTAGAGGGAATGAGGAGCGAGTGGATACATTGATGCACGTGTGGAATGTTTTTTTTCTTTGGGAAAGCAAATATTTTCCACATTTCCTTGAAACTAGATTATATTTATGTGAGTCACTGAGCCGCATCCCAGACAGCCGGATGTGTTTTGTGCAATCGAAATCCCTGTGATTATCCAATCAAAGTCTGGGATGGAAATATATGAAAATGGGGGGTTGGAATGACTTGAATAATGGCAAAAATCTATTTTATTAACTAATGTCTAATAATGTCTTACCCCAATATTAAATTATTTGGCAAAGATTGTGATTTGTACAGATATGAAAAATGATTTCTAAAAATTGCCCCCATATTTAAAGATTTGAAGTAGCAGTCTGAATATATGTATTTTATATAGCGAGCTATGTCATATTTTCTAGAAGAAGTGTGCACTGAAGAGGTTAATTGTCCCAAAGAGAATAATTGCTCATAATTAAAGGTCGTTCTCGCTCCCAGTTGAGCCACAAAATTTTTTATACGTCTGATTACGACATCATGCTTCCAAACAACAAAAAGCGCTATTTATTTAAAGTATCAGCATTGATTGTGAGTGTAGTCTCATACAATCAAAAATTGTTGATCCCATTGTTCATTACCATCATCTTTTTTTTTACCTTCTGCCATACATATCTCAATTACCCATATTTGTATACCTTGTCAGATTCTCAAAATTGGCTGCATCTTCTGCTCACTCAATTTCGAGAAAGATTTACTCATTCAATTGTCCCTACATAAGTTCATCAGATCGTGGTGCATCAGCCAAACCTCACGAACGACTCTTCTTTTTTTTACTTAAATGCTAACTGAGCGGAATAATGGTTAATTGACAATTGATGAATAATAGCGTGATGGTGATGCGCTGTGTGCTCCTATGCTCCCACTCCGACGACTCGGCTGAGCATTTGAGACCCGTGGAAACAGAGAGAGAATGAAGAATATATACAGATAGTAGCGTGTGCTTCCAAAGCCATGTCATTCGGTGAGTGCTTCCCTTCATCTCTCTTTGTTCTGTAAAGGAAGGAGGATGATTAATATTCTCCTTTCCATTTGAACTGAACAACAACAGCATCATCAGAGGAATCGGAAAGAATTGAGTGTGCCGTACGAGGATAAAGCAAAAGATAAAAAAAAAGTTTTTCCGAAGGAGAGCCGGATGCACTCAATAATCATAGTTTAAACGAGGAGCATGAACATATCATTATTATTATATTCCTGCGAAAACGGACTTTTGGAACCTTTCATACGTACATAGTAGATATAGATACGTGCCTTATTACTACGTTGAGCCCGTGCTTTTAATCCCTACACAACTGTCAAATTTTATTCGTTTCAATCAAGCAACATAATGAGTTACTCCTGCCGTGCCACATATGAGATATTTGCTCGGTAATGCCTAATTTGTACGGTTTTTTTCTCTCGTGTCATTCTTCATCAACGCACGCAAAAAGTCACCAAAGTCCATGGGTTCAAAGAACATGTTTTGGTGAGTAAATATATGAAACGAAAGTCCTGCTTTTCCTGCAGGGTCGATCGATGAGTTGGATAACAACAAAATAGAATGGCTGGATGTGATATGATACGGCAAAGTCATGCTTTATCGGAGAGGGTGATTGTCCTTCTGTCATTGTGGCTTATTGTCACTTTTGAAGAACGTAAGATCAACTCGATGTTTTAGGTGGATAGTAGATGTGGAATATGTAGAGGTAAGGTAGACCGAATAATATGGAATATCTCCTTCATTTACTTGTCATTCCGCTAGAAAATATTGGGATATTTCTCATTGCAGTATTGAATAGATTTTTGTCCGTGATAAATTACATAAACATTAAAAAACTCGAAATTAAAAGGTGAATCATTCAAGAGGAAAATGCTAATGGCTATTGGATTGAAGGCACGTTTCACGCTTTCATGAAATCATACGAATACGATATTAAATACGAAAACAGCTTTGTCGTTTTTGGAATCACACGGGCTAAGTAAAGTCACGTAAAGTTAGAGTAGCTTCCGCGTAAGTGATTGTTTTGTTCTTGAGTCAACTTTCCTTGACTTTTATGCTAGTCATTTAGTCAATCAACACTATCATCATGTAACCCCATTATAGTCTCCTAGCCTCACTGATTTTGCCCAACCGTGCCATCCACATCATCATCATCATCATCATCAACAACAGCACTTTTGACTCACTAAAAGTGGCATACGTATCTTCCAAGATACGATATGACTCATATTGTGTTCAAGGTGTGGGACACTTTAACTCTCAAACTTTGCTCTGCGTAGAGTCATCGTTTTTAACAAGTCCTTTACACAGATCTTCCTTGAAACTTTTATTGTATGTGCGGTTTTCTACTTTTCCCCTTGATATCACTCAAGAAACCAAATATGAGCAGAAGAGATCTACTGTTTCTTGTCACAGCTTCGATATCGAATGGGTATACAACCCGCAGCGTGAACTTCATTTCCTTTTCCTGTTTCTCTCTCTTGCTTCCATGAGGTATATATATGCTCTTATCAACTTAATGTGTGTACTAACGACGAGCAGAATTGGGGAGGAGGTGATGTTTGCACGTAATCACATTTTGGTTTGTGGGACGAGATTCTGAGGGCCATAAATATATGAACTATTTAAAGATGGGAAATGATCAGAGTATCCCAATACTTACTTGTTGGTACACAATATTCGAGTCGATGTCGACTTTTTGAGGTGGTATGAAGTGACCTTGATGATAAAAAATTGTATTGTGACGTCATTTTGTTTTCATCGCTGTGCCGAAATATCTATTTCAAGAATATGCCAATTTATACAAAGTTTGCAATTCAATCTAATGGCCATCCAGTTCTGCATACAATATTAAATGTTAAAGGACTCGATTCCTCCAAATCGTCTTTTTTATTCTCATTTTTGGATCTTCAATTTCCATGTAATAAAAGAAGAATTACTTTCTCTTGTTATCCC
>JAHZMY010000917.1:0-10765 GCA_027743915.1 Seira sanloemensis
TTTTCCCTCATCTGCATCAATACACACTTTGAAAGGGAAGGAACTACGCGTGTTTCACTCTCCTTCTTTCTTGCGCTAAATCCTTCCACAGAGAGACAAAAAGTTTGAAAAAGGGGATAAAAAAGGAAGACAAAACTTAAATGATATTTCTTTGAATGAAGTAATTAAATGCGGAGATTAGGAAAAGTGTATGAATAATAGAAGGAGCACCGTATTATGCATATTACTTATGCTTACCTCATGCTCATAAATTGAATGAAGATAAACAAAGAAATAACACAACATTTTGTTCTCCTCTTGCAGTCACCCTAATTTCGGAACTTGTCTGGTCTGGATTTTCTATCGCCTGGATAAAGAAGTTTTATATGAGCTGTGACCTTATCATGACGAAGCAAGTGATGTTAGGTAAGATGAAGCTGTGAGAGCTGAGAGCTGTTTTCCATTTTCTGAGTTGATTAAGTTTTCTGCGGAAATAATTTATGTGGATGTTTTTCTACCTCAGGATTAGTAATATGCACGTGCTTCGTCGTTCTTTCACTGGTGATCACCGCAGGTAGCAAAAAATAAGATACTATCTCGTACACACAGTAGCTAATTGTAAGAGTGCAGAAGAGTGCCGAAAGCAATGAGTTAAAATGACGGTGATGTCCTTATTTGAAATATAGCCCTTCCCATGAAAAACTTTATTTAGCACTTATGTGTGATGACAGGGACAACTGACATCTGCTTATAATTTACTCATCTTTTAGCACTGGAAGAAAAGAAATGGGCGTAAAAAGCAAATTAGCCGATAGCTTCTCAGCTCGTTTCACTTACTAAATATATTCCGACAATAAATCGTAAAATGTGGCAGTTCTAGTGGGAAAATAACTTTTCCATTAAAAAGCTTCTTCCTTCAAAAAAAAGAGAGAAAAAAACCTTTCACTGAGTTCAAATGAAAGCATGAGAACGTCATTAAGTTATTTAATGCATGCAAGTTCAGCAATAAAAATAAGTTGAGAGACAGACAGAGATGTGAGAACGAAATCAAAGACGAGGAAATATACATACATCGGCACATATTTATCCTGATACTTTAATGACATTAGGAATGCCTCGTCTTTCTCTAAAAGAGGAAGCCATAACACTAGTGCAAATTGCCGAGGGAGAATGACAGACACATTAAATTTACGATGATAGCCAATAAAAAATGGACTGAAAGATACAATGTTTTTTTCTCTCTCTTTCTCTTCGTCGTCTCTTTTCACTCATTCCAGCGAGAACTTTTAATGACGATAATGACGCTTAAAATGGTAAAACTGACGTGCTGAAAAAAGCAGCTCACTCTTTTTTTACTCGAAAATGTTTACGAAAAAAATAAAAGTGGATTTATTTTCACTTTCGCCTGCAATAAGTGGAAGCTAAAAGCTTTGCTGTAGAAAGTAGAGTTGGGATGTGTAGGAGAAGAGAGTGAGAGTCCTACAGTTTTTTTTTCTAGTAGTCCTTTTTTTCGTCCCGTGGGATGAGGCAGGAAGAGAGACTAAGATTAGGAGGAATCGTGTGTACATCTGCCTTTATTCTGTTTAACGGGCTCTTACCGCGATACTAATGGACACTAAATAGTTTTAATGTTTTGACTTGCAATGGAAGTAGGTACATGCAGCGTCTTCCCTCAGACTTTTCCATCAGTCGTTCCCTCCTAATCCTGATTGTTAGGCAATTTCCTCCGCAAAAATTTTTTTTGCTAATCTGTTTCATAAATGGAATGAGGAGAGAGGGAGCAGAGATAGAGATGCCAACTGTAGAGAGAAATGTCTTTTTAAGGTTTTAACGTTTTCCGGAAAGGCAAAAGGCGTGAAAATGTTTATTTCTAACAGATGAACCGGAACAAGAAGTGCAATAAAAAAGTGGGAGAGAGAGAGAGAGAGGTATAAAATGGAACAGTACAATTCTGATAATCCCATTTCGCCATCAGACATAATCCTTAAGAGCACACAACCAGAGGAAGGAATTGCAGAAACAGACACATTTTTTTGGGGAGGAAAAACTGAAAATTTTCATGGTGTCAGGGCACCACACCACAAAAACAAAGCCAGAAGGAAAAACAATAAACAAAATGGATAAAGATGTTCATTCACTCGTCTGAAAACATCAACGTGTAGTTGGTGGTTGGGAGGGAGGGTTGCGTTCGCGCCGAGCAATAAAACGCGGAATCTTTACAACCATAGGAAAAAAATATATTACGTAAACAAGTAAAAACAGATAAAAGACGAGTTGAAGAAAATAGAGAGAAAACTTTGTGTTCTTCTGCAGCGACGCCTGCACTCTCGCTCTGCTTTCCACAAGATAGAAACTAAGACCTCAACGGACATTTCACAACGTCTGTTTCAAGTGTACGCGTGATAGTTACTTGAAATTCGAAATGGCATATGTGCTAAAAACAGCTTTAATGTATACATGTACCTATGCACTTCAGTATGACTCATATCATTTTTGTCTTATGTGTCCCACAGGAAAGTTATACGGGCTTATCAGGATAGCTGGAACCACCGGTGTCGACTTCTCTTCTGTTGTATACACAGCAAGCAAAATAGGGTAAGTCAGAGGAGCCTTAAGACAACTGAAAATTTCCTGAGTTGTGTGTAAAAAATCGATATGATACTAGATGAGAACATCTCTTCTCTTCCGATTGTAAGCAGCCTTACTTTTGAATACTCACTCAAGTCTACTCTCCTCAAATCAAATCGTGCATGCATAATAAGAGCGGTTCTCGCATCACCGTTCTTTTCGCCGGAGGCTGCAAGTATCGCATTTTTGAGATGGAGATGATAATGAGTCTCGAGCGCAAGAGTTTATAGAATCAAATCGTACATGCATAATAAGAGCGGTTCTCGCATCACCGTTCTTTTCGCCGGAGGCTGCAAGTATCGCATTTTTGAGATGGAGATGATAATGAGTCTCGAGCGCAAGAGTTTATAGTTAGTCGGATGAATGGGTATCGGGGAAATGGGAAACCAGGGGGATTCACCGAAGAATCAGTTCACATCCACGAAGCAGGGGAATTTGTCAAAAAAAAAATTAAAACGAGTTGACACTTCGTCACCCAGTACACAACTCTTTGAACATGCTCCTTATAAAATGGATAAAAGGGGAAGTAGATGTGGATGTACTTCTGTAAATACCTACGAGTTTTACGTAGCGGTGGTCTGTAGAATGTTGGCAAAGTAATAGCGCGAGGACAAAGAGGAGACCATTATTCCCATATCTGTCCCTTGGGAGGACGCAGGATGCACAGGTTTTCTCCAAAAGACATCCTTTTCATAACATTATTTTTTATATCTCAAGTTTCTCCATACTTTACCAACTTTATCATAAAATCCATTTATTCACTTATGTGAAGGAGTGTGGTGCTGTGCAGAAATGAAAATGTGCGGAAGCGGATGATGGAGACATATGTATGCACTTGAGTGCAGTATCAAATCCAGTGTGGAGCTCGACTTGGGCGACTTTGTCCCATCAGCTTCCACATTACATGTTCTCGTACGGGGATGTAAATATTATGCACAGGTTCTCGCGAGACAGATGTGAATGGTGCTATGTTTTGCTGGGAAAAGTTCGGCTCACTCTCGTATTCTTTGAAGATATTATATAACTTTTCATGGATTGCGAAATTTGCATACTTGTATTAAGTATTAATATGCATATACATACAAACAGTTACTAGTCACGTAGTTTAGGGTGGGGAAGTACCTACTTCTATGGGGTAAATTGCAACGGAAACCTATCGAAAGTAACAATAGTTTTCTTAAATTTGAGAACATGCCAAGAAACTTTGAATTTGCGTATGGCATTTCTCATCGTTTTGCGTACTGTTTGACTCATGTCCCAAGTATAGCCTCTTCTAAAAAATATGTGATGAGTAGGCGACTTCAATGAGTTTTCTTTGCTTTAATCTGGCATTCCATTATGTGAAATTGATTCTGAATGTCTTGAAGGTTGATGATAGTTGAGGTAAAATTACATACGCTTCATATTTGCATATACAATTCAGTCAAAAAAAATATCAGCTTCAGTCAGCTTGAAGTAAATATGGCATTGAATTGAAGTGAGAAGCAAGTGCAGCATATAGGCTCCCACCACTGGTTCTTAGTTGCTTTCACCAACAAAGAAAAAAGACGCAAGGAGAGTCTCTATGACTTTGATGGTTTTATGTAAATCATGGTGAATTTGATGGAATGGAAAAAAATTCAGTCAAAAAATGGTTGAGTGAAGACAAGTCGAACATATCCCTTTCGTTGTTATTTGTCATTTCAAAATCAATTTTGTCCCTTTGAGACATAGCTAGCAACCAGATTTCCTCGGATTTCCCCCTCCTGTGGCATTTGAAAAGGCTTTTGCTCAGAGCCAACCTCTGGCATATAACTTGACCTGAAATGAAAGACGGCAGCCGTATAAGGTCACCCAGCCAATTTTTCATGCATCCTTCAAAAAGCCAGTGTGCGACCCGAATTTGACTGCATATGTAACAAGGATTCCCCTCGAATCACAAAAGAAAATTGGAAAAGAAGTGAGACGCTGATAAGACCACTTCCTTTCGTAATCTTAATCTTTTTTTCTTACAACTTAGGCTAAAAGGGTATCACGTAATAGAATGCTTTGCAAAGCAGAAAAAAATATAGAGGGGCCCCAGCAGGGAAAGTAAAATGGAATAAAGGAAAGTCACGCTTGCTCGTCTTATTTGATCTCCAAATTCCATCCAATATGGATCTTATTCAAAGGCAGAATAAGAAAATCCCTTGGTTTTGTATGGTCACGTATGGATGGTGAGATGAAGGTGTGGCTCAGCTTCCTCATGCACACAAAATACCTTTTTCATATTCATTTTCCTAATGAAGAGCACATTTCTACTTATGAAACGATTCGGGCATGTCTTTGCGTATTCATCAGCCTCAACTCCTTTTTATCAAAATTGGAGGAAAAATAAATACGTGCCTGATCTGCTCCATCCTAAATAAATATTCATACTTTGGTCATATATTTTTCTTGCAAAAAAATTTTTTTCATGAAAAGAGGAGAAGAAAAAAAGAGTATTTTACTCTTTTCACTGGGGCATGTTCTATTGATTTTCACTTGACATGTGGAGAAGGGATTGCAAAGCTATTTATTTTTATTTTATTCAGGAGGAAGACCCCAGATGTGACTGTTTTGCAAATTCGTTGCCCTCCTCCCCCTGCAAATTTTTTTGTGTTATGCTCAAGATGAGAAATGGGAAGGCAGCTGTAGTAGCACATAGTATAAGAGTAGTGAGTAGAGTGTGCGGCAATGTTAACCGTGCTGCTTTCCGGTTCCGAACTCGTGTATTTTTTTTGGCTCCTATCGCAAAAGGAGGGAGAAAGGAGAGAGAAACATATAAATTATGATGTGAATTGGAATGATAGTAATTTCTATTTTAATTTTTTGTCTCTGTTCTAATTCTCTTCTGTTTTTGTTTCATTCCCGGAATGCATTATCCCCTGTGGACCTGGTGGACTTCGTGCTCTTCCTCTCGCTTGTCATCATACCATCACGAACGCAACGGACACTTCTCTTTGCTATTACCTCTCTGCTCGACTGCTGCGGGCAAATAACATCTGCGGCTCAACTTGCTCTCCGCCTGGATGCCTTTCTTGCCAAAAAAATGATAATGATAACGACTTTGATCTTTGATGATGAAAATGGAACAAAACTTGCCTCTTTCTCCCTTACGTGTTTCTCTCGGGTGAACTCTGAACTTATGAAAAAAATGATTCTCTTGCTCCGGCTTCACGATGACGATGTTGATGGTGCGATGATGACGATGACGATGGAAACTGCGGTATTTTCCTCCCCACTCCCTCGACTTCCTTTGTGCTCTGGTCCCTTCGAAAATATTTTTTGGCCTCTTTGTGGAATATCAGGACTCATTCGCCGACCTCGCACGACTCCTATCCGAATTTTTCCGGGACTTGGATGTCGTTCCTTCAGACGTTGTTGTTGGCCTCCTGCTCCTCCGCCGGCTTCAAAGACTTGAACAATGCTCCATAGTTAAGCAGGTGAGAGGAAGAATAGGACGCGAAATTTTATATCACAATGCGAGCACGGGTTAATCATATCATGAGCAATCATAATCATCTTTCCATTCCTCATAAATTTTTAACTCACGAGTTCGCTTGACACTTGGGGAAATTAGCTGGAATCAAAGTGAAAAAAGTAGAGAAAAAGTTTTATTGACTTCCCTCGAGACCTGGGAAAAACTGAAAGGATAATGATCATATTTGTTTCTTATTCATGCCCCCATAAATTCGTAAACTCTACTCCAACTTGCAAAGATACTACTTATATAGCCAATTATTGCAATTATTTCCATTCTCATTTCAACCCATTTTCTCCAGAGGGATCAAACTCTGCGTGTAGCCTCCCTCCTCGACGGACTTACTTGAGATATGGAGAAAAGAGCTAAAAAGCAATAAGAGAAAGCACAGACAAGAGTGTTCTCCCAAAAAGGAAATTAATTTGTGCCCCTCTTTTGAATTTTTCATGAGTTCAGAAAGAATAATTTACGATCCCGTAAGTTTTTCCTGCTCTCGAGCTCGCTGCCCTTTTTTATGCAATATTTGTGTAACGAGAATAAGCATATCATTTGCTTTCTTGCAATTTTACAGAGGCGAAACAATACATATGAGTTTCTCTCCGGGATTGCAATCACGCCAAAGACCAAGTTTGTAGCGCTGAATGATCCAACGGATCTGGAGACGTTCCGGAACGTGGTACACTACATGCAGTACGCCTCCGCAGCATATGGATGGCCCTGGTATGTCATTCCGAACGGAGTTGAGGGTGTCTGGAAACTTTGCTCAAATATCAGGTGAGACGAAAAAATATGGGTGAAGGTTGAACGAACAGAATGCCATTTTGAATGGAATCTTTTCTTTCACCTTCCTCTCTAGCTTCACCTCAAGCAAATTGCAGTCGCATTGGGATACTTTTCTAGAGCAAAAATTGCCCAACTGTGGAAGAAAAATGTGAAGTGTGTGTGTGTGTGTAGACCAGTCTGACTTGGGAGGAGAGGGTCATTACTACCTCCATTATTGCCATAAAAATGTGCCCTCTTCTCCTTCCACTTTGAGGTTGGAGGGAGACGACAATACCTATTATATTTTTGGATGCCGAGAAACAAAAACGAGAAAGCTGTGAAGCAACCAGTTTTTTTGCATGCCCATTTTTGCCTGAAAGGTTGAGATAGGTTGGCTGAATGGAGCAAGTTGCAATGCATGGTTTCCATAGAACGTGGAGGCTGGAATGAATTCGATATTCCGGTGAGGGAAGACGTTTCCCAAGCCACAAAAACTTTGCATGTATGTGTGTAGTTTACTTAAGATACTGTTTCCCGCACAACGGAATCAACTTGCATTATCATTTTCTCCGGGTGTAAATAAGGTTTAGGACTACTCCTCGCAGATGACAATTGCACAGTTACATCTTTCTATGTGACTGGGCCAATAAAATGTGAGAAGGATTCGTTGTGAATTCATTGTTTCCTATGGAATTCATAATGGACTCCGTGTGGGAAAAGAGAGAGGGAGGGGGATATAATGTGTCATATAATGGCTAATTGTACTTTCTAATTTTCTCAAGAATTCGTGTGGCTTTGCATTTCGATTCAGTCTCAACTGGGAATGGGCATTCTTTCCGGTAATGCAATAAAATGTGGAAATGATGTTGGAATAACGTGCATTTCATTCTCGCCGACGATAATTCAATGTGCTTAATGTGCTATCGCTAACATCTATGCAGGATGCACTGGCGAAGGAAGATTATTTTATTCCTGGGCGGATGTACCACACTTCAGTGTGGCCATAGTGTCTCTCACGTTCAATTGAATTGTTTGCCTAGAGTTATGATTTCGAGTTGTAATAATAATAAAATAATAAACCCTACCATCAACGTTTAGTTAAGGCCCGACTAAAGACCCCAGTAAATCTGAATGATCTAAAAACTAAACGCGAATCAAGAGTACTCAACTATTTCTAACGGCCACTTTTGCTCAAATCAGCTCATAAACCCTACTTCAGAGTACCGAGACGTGTCGAATGATATATCACATCAAATTTAAAAAATAACAACTGCAACGGTCTTTTTTTGGTAAACTAACGTCTAATTTCAAAATCCAAGCTCAGGACCCTCATTCTCTCGTCATCTCCGTCATTTTGACACCCTACATGATACATATGTGTTTTTATTTGACCTTTTGACCGGCCTTCATCGATAAGCATGAAGGCCTTCACCGATAAGCCCCAAAATCTAATCGTTTCTTACTGTGGTGACAGAGAACTCTTTGCAGAAAACCGAATTTAAAAATTCGAACCCGATTTTGATTTATCGCGCGGACAGACCTACAGACCCACAGACAAACCAAAAACAGTAAGGACCGACGACAGGAGGTCCTTGTCTTAATAATATGTATGTGTGTACGACTATTTTTATCGATACTCTTGGCTCCGTCCCCCTCTCCTCCTCTTCAGAGTAAGAAGTTTATCTCTTATCTATCTGACTACATCTCTGCCCACTAATGGATTTTCGGGGGGATGTTGAAATGAAAAACGATAAAGAATTTTCCACTCTCTCATCTCGCTTATGCAAATCTCTTTACACGCCATGCAAGGGTGTTTCAGCATGACCGCAGAGTATAACTTATAGAACCTCCAAAAGTGCTCTCGGTGTGGTCCCTATGGCTACTCACTAAAAAAAATCTTGCCGCTTTACTACCTCCAAAGTGTGGGGGCACTTAAAATATGAAATCGCTGAGTTTAGAGTCCAAATCGAAATCATGTTTTGTACATACCTATATTGTATATTACGCCACATGGTAATTTTCGTTGCGGGGACGTAGTATATCACGCCAGCCAATCAATTGATTTATATTCTATTAGCAACTCCATGAACGCAGTTATGAATAACTGTTTTGCAGTCACTAAAATGTTGAACTCTTAGGCACTAATAGCGCGTCAGCATTAATCATACATGTTTCCTTTATCGAAAAATATTATGGAGGCAGGGAAAAATCAGGAGGGAAAAATATTATTTTTTCCTTTTATGTCATTCCTCTTGTGTAATGTACAGTTTCCCAGAGAAATGGATGCTACACAATCAGTTCACGCGAGGGAATTCAATTTTTCAATGCTTTCACTCCATTTATCATGCAATAATAGCGTGTAATGCCGATAATATTCTGGAAAGTGCCTCCATTTTCCACTTGATCAGCGAGTGTGGAATGTGCAAAGGAGGAATGAGGTTTTTTCCTTCCACTTTTCCTCGGAGAAGAAATATCTTCGAGTGAAATTAGATTGACTCTCATTTTCTTTATAGCGTCATGTCAAATCAGTGTATTATTGAAAATAGGATGAAATTTTTTAGTTTATGCATGCAGGTAAGAAAAGGGCACACAAGTTCCTGCTATTTTTCCGTTCTCCTCTCCCAAAAAATAAAAATGTGGCGTGAAAAGGTTTAGAATGAAATGATGACACAGCATCTACCTCATCGTTTTGATGGAAGTTTTTCTATCAATTCATTTTTCCTTCTTTCTCTGAAATGATTACGTCTTTCTATCTCCCCTGCAAAATTTACAAAATACGGCAAAAAGATTGTTTTTCATTCGAAATTGAGGCGTAATACAAGAAAATATATGATCGTACTTTAGGTAATCACATTCATTAAATTGTGTTGCGTAAGGAAATCCTATTAAAGTAACAGACACATGCTCCAACTTGTGTGTGGGTATTTTACAACACATTCTCTCTCTTTCTCTGCATAAAATGGCATTCCTTAAACCGATTAAAAGGCAATGTTAATGGCGGAGTTTTTGTTGGAAGTGAACTTTTCGTAAAGAGCAAACTTTATCAGATGTCTTCCAAGCACCCGGCGTCGTCTACTTATATTTACGCTAACCATTCACACCGAGCCGAGCCTCCTCGCCGTGAGATCATGGTGCTCTGATAACTTCTCGACAAACTTTCTTTCCATACAACTTTCAACTTAATCTCCATGAGAACTGCTGTACAGAAGTATAATGGCATAGGGGAAGTGGGGAGAAAAAGCCGTGGTGGCTCTCTACATCTTTAATTATGATGGTATGGGAGTACTTGCAAAACGCAAAGACAGGCAGAAAATGACTTGTCTACTTTTTTGACATTGCCATGCCACATTTTTATTTTATTTTTTCACATTGCTCTTCACATTCACATTTCGAAAGAATTTTGTGGCAGGATTTTTTTGTGTGGCTAGAGTAATAAATACTTTTGCGCCTGACACAAGAAATTCATGGCAGTTAGACGCACGCAGATCTACATTCGTTTTTTTTATATGAAAGTTCATTTACAATGATTGGACACGATGTTTGTGAGAGACGGAGTTAATTAGTGCGATCGTTTTATTTCCTTTTTGTAGATGTTGCTGCCATCACAATCCATGCGGTGTTGGTGGTCACCAGCATCAGAGCGACTTGTCGGAGGTTGTTGTGGAGGATAACTGCTGCTACTGTAATTATGCCGTCATTCCCACCATGTTTGCCTCGGGAACTTTTGATGTGATCTACGCGACCTATCATGTGGACGTCGGCGAGACGCCATTTTTCGTTGTGGTCGACTACGAGAAGGAAGCGATCGTGGTGTCCATACGGGGCACTTTGTCCCTCAAGGTACGATTCACGATAAGAAAAAACTGCATTGTCCTCTCTTATCGCCATGTCTCAATGTGTGGAGAAGAGTGATTA
>JAHZMY010000918.1:0-21201 GCA_027743915.1 Seira sanloemensis
AATTCAAAAGTTTGATTAAAACTCGTGTATTTAAATTCCTGTAGTTACAAGCTATAAAACAAAATCATGTTATGTTCATGGTGCAAGAATCCGAGAGTTTTTTTTCGTATGCAGTAGTATTTAGAGGATCTCTATTTCGGGAAAAAAAATACTGTTAACCTTTTCAAAAATGATGACGAAGGAAGACAATTCAGATGAGACGCAAGTAGGAGGCAGAGAAGAGCGAGAGAGAGAGAGAAAGAGCAGATCAATGCACTGGTTCTTCTATTTCCCCGTAGGCGAATTTCTCATGTCAGCATGTTACATACGCATATTTTCATATAATGTTACATTTTTACCACGTACATAAAAACGTGTGTGTGTCTTCTCTTCTTGATTCCGTCGTGTATAAAAGATCCGTGATATGCTTTTCGAGCAATATTCCTTTGTCTACAAAGCCTTTACTCTGCGTACTGAAGGGAGACCAACACCATTTGATTAAATTCCATCGTAAATGTGAAGAGTCGAGGTTCGGTGCGTTTTCTTAAAGAAAATCTCTTCCCCACATATTTCATAAATGTGATCCGTGAAATGCAGCAAGTGATGCTGATGACTTCCCTCATTGGATTAGATAATCGTAAACTCTTAAATTAATAAGGCCCAGAAAAATTCTCTCTCCTTCCATCTGTGGCCAGCGGCGAAACTCGTGCGGATGTGAGTACCCGCACATGCAATCATTCCTCAGTCAATCATAATGATTACGTACATATAAGTTTTCTGATGCGTTGTGTAAAAATTAGTGGAATTTTCAAAAAAAAGAGATACATTCAAGTTCATCTCGGTGACACGATTTGTCGCTTCTTCATTTCTATCAAAAAGGACCGCGTACAAAAAGAGAGTTGACTTAAAAGTCATAATGCCCATCTGCCCTCATATTATTACATGCACTTATTCCACGGGGAAAGAATAGTCCGATGCTTTTACCTATGTTTTCAGTTTATTACATGGTAGCACGTCATGTTGCGTGTTTTACAAAGTATGGTAGTGTCCCCCAGTACTGTTTCCATTCTCACTCTTTACCACAACATTTATCTCTCTTTGAGCCTTGCACATACATATTTATTGTGCTTCATTATTATAATTTCGAGAGCGATATGCATATTACTACAATGTGATGTGTTCGTGTGACATGACGCCCCTTCAATAATCATCGTGTCCTCTGAATCCTAACATATCGTGTTTGACATGTCAATAGGATAATTCGCATCCGTGTTGCTCTGCTCAGTGTGCAGAACCTTCTGCTTTTTTTCTTTCACTCGCATATTGCTACCATGTATACGTACACTCGTTTGTTATCTACTTTTTTTCTATTTCACATACATATTTTTTGCGATAATTACATTTGAGGCTTTTTTCGCTGACCATCGAGTTTTATTAGGGGTTGTGATGTGCAAGAGGGAGAGAGAGAGGGTTCACATATTGTTAGTGGCTTATTGTTTTCCAAATCGGTGGTCTTCTCCTCACTTTGACGGAGCCCGACACAGTGTCGTGAGTTTCTACAATAAATGTGTACAATATATGTATGATGATTACGGTCTCGAGTAGCCAGAGAGAGGTCGGCGCATGAAAAGGGCTAAAAGGAGGAGAGATTTTTTGTACAATTTCCCATCTTCATTTGTCCCTTTTTATCGTTAAGATTACCTGCAAAAAGGGGGTTACGCTTTTAACTGTAATTTTTAGCAACTCTCGAGTTTCACTTCCTCTTGTTGTTTACACGCTTTTGTCATGCTTTACTGTGTGTACAGTTACGTAATATTTGCTGTGTGTATCTCTTTGTGATATAATGGTTTACGTAAGATCATTTTTCTCCTTTCTTGTGTGACCGATGCCACCGAAAAACGATATGAGCTTTTGAGAAACAGAGCAACGTACCGACACTCAAATCATTGTTTCCTAATATAAAGTAAATAGATAAGTAAGGCGGTAATTTTCTGACTCTTTTTTATTGGCAACCAGACATACTTATATTTATCAAAAGGTACACGTTAAAAAAAGTCCTACTTTGCCCACAACTTGTGGAGCTGTGCAAGCCGAATGTGTGCAAGAAAAAAAAAGTTTTATCTCCATGAAAAGTAAACAAGAGTTTGTCACAAGGGAAATGAATTCGTTTTTTAATAAAATGTCATGATATCCAAAGCAATAAATGCAGATGTGAGCGTAGAAAAGAAAGCAATTAGACATCAAAACGAGTCGGTTGATGATCTCGGTTACAATAATTATTTTTTTGGGTTGCTGCTGGTCGATGGCACCGGTGTTTGTGGTGAAACATATTTTATTCCGAGAGAGAGACCTCCCCGAACAAAAACACTATATCCCTCTCCGAGTTTACCAAGTTTCTCAAACTTCACGCTGAGCTTTTTTTGTATGTATCTACACATGTGCAAAAGTTATACAGTTTAAGTGAATAAAGCCATATCTCAGGGTGGCGGGCGCGTGCTATATCATTCTATGAATTATGGTTTATTACATATTTTTTCCAGATAGAGCTTAATGCACCAGCGAACGAACGCCTTGACTCCAAGAAAAAAAACGATAAAATAATATGCTCAGTAGAACTTTTTTCTCTCCTGCCTTCACCAGCAACACCATTTTCTTTCTTTTTGGTTGAGTGAAACGAGAAAAAAAAGTTTTTTTTTCTCTAGGAAGGCTTTTTTCTTCGAAAAAAATACTCATTTTATATGAATACATGTATTTAACCTCCTTATTACACGGTCTTGTCTATTTCTATCAAAAACTCTCATGTTTGATGTGACTCTTTTCTCTTTTCACTGCAATCTCTCTCCTTTCTCCTATACTCAGGGCCAGCAACATCGCAGACAAGCCACTACTATCTTACTTCAGTGAGACCGCAGTAGTAGTAGCTTCTCTTTTTTTTACTACGGTCTAATGTCAAGTCACAGAAGGAGAGAGGAGATAGACTGAGATAAAAAGAAGCAGATGGTTTTTTATCATTCCAGAGAGCCAGTTTTGACCGAAAAAATAAATGCGGGTGTTATCAGCTTACTTTTCATTTTATGTTGATGTTGATGATGCCACTGCGAAGCTGCGTTTTTGTCTGTTTTAATATCCTCGGAGAGGCTCATATCTTTGTAATATACGACTTGTGTATTCTTCCTCTACACCATTCCTACTGGTGTTCCTTAATGCTCTTTCTCCCTGATTATTATTTCTCATACATCTGAATAATGTGTCTAGCCTAAAATACTGATTGTGGCATAATGCTCTGGCTTAAGCGTGCTTTGTTTATTCACCTTTCCCTACCTATCCAAATAGTGATTCAAGCTCTGGATTTAAAATGTGTGTGTGCTTTTGATGTACCCTGATACCCTGAGAGTTTTGCCGAGTATTAGCCTGTGCTTTACTCAAAGTCTAATGAGTTTTTTAAGGTAAAAGCTTTTTCTGAGAGAGAGAGGAGCCATATAAAAATATTTGTATCTGATATAATCGCATTCATATTCATTACAGGTTGGTGCTGGGTATTGCTTGGAGGGAGCAATTTTTTAGACGAGGAGAGAGAAAAAACTGAGGAAAAGTTCAACCTGCGAAGAAGAACGAGGAAAAAATTATGCATGTCTAAATGTATCAGAACAGTGTGTTCTTCTGGAGGGGATAGTTTGGAGTCTGGAGGCTCGTAGAAGAGAGAAAAGTAAGAAAAAACTGTGTGTGGAAGACGTCATCAGCATCTAAGTGAATCTACCAAGAAATTTTTGTCGTCTGGAATGGGCGTGTTGCTTCGCTGGCTCACGGTGAGGAAATGGTATTAGGATGGTGCCGCTACTTCTCATCCTTACGGCGACATTCATACACTGTACCTGCCTGCTCCTCCTCAACAGATGGAATGGTTTTTTTTTCGAGGAGAGAGTGCGGTGAAAACCAAATAAAATGGGAGGAAAACTGGAAATTTGAGCAAAGAATTCGTTTCTAAAATGTGTGCGTCTTCCATGATCATTCCCAGTCAACTTGAGCATGATGATATTTGATATTGTATTAGAGAGGAAACAATTCCTGCTGGAATACATGGTAAGGGTTGGATTATTTAGATTCTTGTGAGAAAAATTATTTTTTTGAGCTAGAGTCAGACGACATCCACAGGTATTACTCCATGCTCCAAAACTCATCTACGAGGAATTACTGGGAAACTCTACAGTTTCAAAGCAAATAGAGACTCGCTCTCGAATAAGTCAACTTTCATCTCTTCTGCCGTAATGCCTACAATGAGAATTCAATTTGGAGCTCTACTCTAAAACCACCACAAAACAGAACTGGGAGATAAAGCTGTACGTGTGAAACTTGCAAAAGGTACATGCAATTTGGAATTTGTGAGAAAGAAAAAAAACCGAAGTGGATTTTTTAAAGTCGGAAACCAGACCTGAAAAATTTTGCTTGGAGGAGAAGGAATTTTCGTAAACACACAGAAAGAGAGAGAGAGGATGGCGAGTCTCTCTCATATTTTCTCTTATGGAAACCAGCAATGTCCCGAGGCATCCGCAAGGGGAGAAAAAGATGCAAGAAGATGATACACACTAAACTACGATGGAATGTAGTCAGCTTTAGGAAACTCAAGTTCTGCGGAAGTCGAAACATTTTCTATTTCCAAGTTAAAGACGACGATGACGGCCAGACAACTTTAAAAATTTTCCTCTCATTTCGTATCAAGTCGGAAAATGAAACCACTACCGCCAAGTTTACTCCCAAAATGTTTCGCATCTTTCCTAATTTTATGCTGCGAGCTTGAGTAGTAAAGTCATCTTTAGCTAGAATCCAGCCAAAAGGCAGTAAACCAAGGAGAGACGTCACTTGCAACCGAAATTTTCGTTTGAGTGACGACGACAAAAATTCACCAGCATCGAGAACCACACGACGACCGCAGGAACATCTAGCAGCTAGCAAAGCTTGTGTATTTATAAGAAGCTCTGATCTGGCGCCTGATACTTGCTTTAACCTAAGAATCTTAAGTGGGAGGTGAGCAAAGTTTCAGGTGTGTGGATCGAGCTGTGCCACCAACAGATCGGGATCACAAAGATTTCTACACAATGGGAAAACGAAGGAGAGAAGCCCTGTTCAGAAAAAGAACCACAAAAGCAATCCAAGCATAGTGGTCAACTTGACTGTCTTTTCTTTCTTCATCATCATTCATTATCGTCAAGAAATTGAGAGAGAAAAAACTTTTTTTCATGTCCTTTTCAATCATCCCATCCAACTTTCTTTAAACATCGGTGTGTATAGTAAGTCTTGAGGATGCGCAATGTCTATGACACTCGTTTATAACAAGTATATGTCCATAGTGGCTCATTAAAGCTTGTTTTCTCTCTTTGCCTACAAAATTGTAATAGGTTTGCGTGGGTAGGTTCTGCCCAAATGACTTATTCCTTTGGAATGATGATCGTGCGGATAATAGCGATGCGGGGAAGTCGTATGTTGCTCTCTCACTCCTCCTTGGACATATATACTAGTCCAAAAGAAATCAATGACTTGCTCTTACAAGGTACATAAGCTTGAGGAGGAAAAGCTTATGGGCCACTAATTACTGGCATGTCTTCTTACATCATATTCATGGGCAGAAGAGGGGGCTTTAAAAGGACTTTTTTATTTTTATGGGGCTCATATAGCAGTATATGTAAGTAGCACGTAGTAATTCACAAGTTTTCCGGGTATTATTTTCATATCCAAAAAACTCTCTTCAACTGACTCCTTCATATTATAGCCAATATAAAATTGTGGTCTATTGAAAGCGCGAGAGACGAGGGAAATTGAAGTGAAAATTGTAATAAAGTCTTGCACATTTCACTGCCGGATTATACATTTCCCCGACAGTTTCCCACTGTTTATATTATGGCGTACTACTCCTTTTTATTGTATTTTGCACGAATTTTATTCTTATCGACTTCCGTTCATCAATATCTGTTCCGAGAGTAATATTTTTTATTGGGTGGGGTTCGCTCTCTCAGAAAATGCGTGAAGGGAAGGGAATACAAGTGGAAAAACGCTGAAGCCGAAAAAGAGAGAAAACTGCCATGAATTTAAGATGGAAAAGTGCAGAAAAATCGAACTCAAACTCACACAGTACATAGAAAAGTTGAAAATGTGATACAGTAATGTATACATGAGAGGCAAAATATTTCGTCGTTTTTGAATCCCTCACACATTTATTCTCCCATAAAAATAATAAGACTACTGCGATATGCCAGAAGCAGCATCACCTTTCAAGGAAAAGATGAAGGGAGAGCCTCCATAGATAATGTGCATACCTCCACTCTTTTCTCCCTCTCTCTCTCCAAACTCTTCCTATTTATGGAGAGCACACACATGTCGAGAAACGTCTGGTTTTCTTTCCGATGAAGGAAAACGTCTCACGCGCGTAATTGCAGTTCGACAACAAGGTTTGTGCCCAAAAATAGCGAAAACTACATCAATTCTCCGCATCACAGCATACTATTATTATGATTCCCGAGTTAAATGCAATGAAAAGATTCTTGAGGCTACTGGCTAAAAGGTAAGAAAAGGAACATTAAAAGGAATTATGAGATTGCTCTCGCTCTTCTCTCCTTCCATCCTTTCCCAGTTCCCAGTTCTTCCAGCTGCTCTGATATGAAGCTGACTCCTCACTTGAGAAGTGAAAATGAGTGAGTGAATGGTGTAGCGCTAAAAAGGGCATAAATCTGACTTTACGAATAGTTTTTTCCTTGGATTCTCTCACTCTCTCCTCTCTCTCTCTGAAAAGCAGGTCTGAAGACCCTATAGCGTTCTTCTCTCACAGGATTTAAAGCGAACCATAATAATAACACCTACACAGAGTATTATGCATCATTGTAAACAAGATCCACCTTTATTACGTAAATAAAAAAGGGATAGACGTTTTGTTATTCATTCCAGCTTCACTCTCAAACTCTTTTTTCCTTCGTCTGAGCTCTGCTTCCCACAAAAACCATTCAAAACTCTACTGAACTAATCTTATATGACGTGTGTGTATTTATGCTTATAGATTCAGCTCAGGTATGTATTTTTGAGACTCTCGCGACTTTGTCTTAAGATGTGTAATATTCGAGTGGATTGCGCTTAAATATGTATATTACATCGCCAAAGGTAATGAAAATTCATTGTGGAATGACACATTAAGCCAGAGCCGAGTTAGCATATCACTCTGAATGTGTGTGTGTGTGTGTGCAGGAAGAAAGGGAGAAAAGAGAGGAGATTGAGATTTTGAGGTATTTCCAGGCGGATATTCATTCGTCTCTCTGGTGTAATTATGAATATTTCCATGTTTCAGCTCAAAAACGACTTTGTCATGTGCAGGGGAAGCTGTTCCACCGTCGTCAGTGGAGGAAAAGCATTTAGCTCGCAGTCAGCAGTGAGAGAGAGAGAGAAAGACGTGAACATGGCATGGGAGGAGGATAAAAGCGAAATTAAAATTGTATTGATAATGACGACTCTCTCGGAGTACATGCATATGCCAACTTGTAAGTAAACAAAACACACCTACATCAATATTCTCAGTCAGCCCAGGATGTAATAAGCTGGAGCAAACCAGCTGTCATGAATTCAATCAGTTGAGAATGACGATGATGATGACGGTGATGATGTGCAATGCCGTCATCAGTCACATCGGTACGTGTGTGTGCGCCTTTGTTTTAAAATGTACAGCATGATGTTTCCTGTTTTTAACAAGTGCCTCACATGCCACTATCAGTTTTACATTTATATTGCATCCTGTTTTTACACAAAAAAGTGAAACATGGGCGGTGGTGATGTATTTAGGAGGAAAAATGGGAGGAAAAAAGATGATGAGAGAGGACACATACCAAGCTTGATAATTGCACTTACTCTTAGATTTTTCTCTCTTTCGGCGGAATGTGAAAATCATTTTGGGAGAATGTGTCTCGCTTGAAACCCAGAGGGAGAGAGAGACAGAGTTTGAGTAAAACAAAGGGAAAATTAGCTGAATCCGGATGGATTATTGGAATTTAGTAGTGTGTTTCGCAAATTATGCAAAAACATGGAAGGAGGATAACTGGATTCAACTTAAAATTGAATTAGGGACTAATAAAACCTATTAATCAGCTCACTTCAGCTCCCATTAGAACACTCCATGGATGATACCGTTGTTTGGGCAGAGCCAAGCGAAACTTTCAAAATTTATTACACTTTAAGCTCAACCAAACTGAAAATGCACGAATGAGCTTTATTTCATTGCTTCATCCAAAAACTCTCGGTCCCAAACATTTGTTTCCATTACGTATAAGGAGCAGCATGCAAATCTTTTCTGTGGCTTTTAATGAGTCCCGTGGAGCAGTAATTAAAAAATTTACAAGCATACCCCAACTTTAAGAAACAACATATTATATTTCCCCTGAAGGAAAACTTATTTTGGTCGTAAAACATTTTCCAAAAATGTACTGACACTTGAAAACACATTTGAGAAATTGGTAAGATTTTGGCAACTCGAAATTTATGTTAAACATTCTCGAAGGCAATTCCCACCAGCAAAGAGAAGGTATGCGGATATGGAATCGGGTGGAATTATAAATATTTACTTTGAGGTTGCCTCTTCTATGTGTACTCGTTCGGTCATCTCTTCGTGGATAAACAGATTTAAAATGATTCACACAAAGCCAAGAAACGGGATATACCTATATGGTTTCTATTCAAAGAAAAAAAGTTTTTTTTCAAAGGTTGAATAAAAAGCTAAAGTAAATCCACGGTAAGTAAAGTAATAATAATACTTTTGTACGTAATCTGATGGAGCTACTTTGAGCACACAATGGCTGGAATATATAGGCGCACAGACTTATTTAACTCACTTTTCCAAGCTAGTTTAATAATGCAAGATACAAGCCTTTAACTTACACTCATATTCCTCAGTACTTTTCCCGGGTCTCCCTCTCTTTCTCCCGGTATACTTCTACTCTGATGGTGCAGCTCAGCTCAAAAAAAAGTTTCATTCTTAAAGTAGAGGAAATAAAATGGTGGAAAAAACGAAAGGAAATCTTCTCAGACCAAATAGGTATATCTTAGATTGGCTCCAGCACCATATACACGCGAATGTATGTAGTATCCATTGCTTCCTTTATTGTTACTGGCTGCTGGGTAAGGAATAAGAAGAAAAAAGTTGTTGTAATAATAAAGAGCTTTTCTTTTCGACATGGAAAATCAGCAGGGCTCTTACTTTTCATAGGACAAAGATGAGCAAAGAGCTGGAAATCATTAATTTCCAGCAAATCCAAGGGAATTGGAATTTATATGAGATTCCCAAGAGTGAAAAGCTACAGTGAGTGAGGAGTGAGTGTGCAACTGACTGCCTAATAGAACATAATACCTAAAGAAAAAATATATATGTACTCCTTCTTTTTTTACTAATGTAAATACTTAGGAAAAGTCGTAAGTGCATAAAGCTTCTTCCTCCATTTCAGCCATTGTACACTACACCAGACTTTCTTCGTCTCAATAGGAAACGGTGTGGCCAAAGTAAGTCTTCTTCTCGTAACATCTTAGTCGTAATGAAAAAGAGCACAAAAGATGTACAGGAGAAAGGGAGAGAGAGAGAAGGAAAGTACACATATTAAATTTATATGCTTCACGTGGCTATATACTCATTTCTGTGTAAGAAGTGATGAACTTTTTCTTGGAGGAGCAACTGAAAAAATATTTTTGCATACGGACAACATCGTGCACACAAGCCTATCTCTTCTTTTATTTCCCTGACTCCATTCTTATTCAACTAGTAAATCTCGAATTACGCAGCCTTTTGGAATACCAATGATCATTGAGAGTGAAAGAGACTTTTCTCTTCCTTGCAGAAAATGTAAGTCAGAGTACAAAGGCAGACGCACCCACACTCAGACTCCACACTCATATACACACATGAAGATGATGACGTGAAGTTGTCTCCTTTAAGTCTTTTTTCTCTACCGCGACATTTATTGGGTGCAGAACGGATACGTACGTACACACATCTCCAATATAACCCAAACGATGCATTATAGCCTACAGTTTGAAAAGGTCGTAGTTTGAGACTCCCAAAAATGGTGGCCACTGAATACATGGCCTACCTCCGTTTTCCCCTTCATTTCCTCCAGCCCCATAATACGAAGATCAGGAACGGTCTGTGAGATTCACATTTCAAGTAATAGCCAAAAGTGTGTAGCGATAACTGTCCCTCATTTTTTATATTCGAAATGCCTTACATGAGAAATTATGCGTTCGCAATATTATTTTGAGTTGTGTATATTTGCAAGTATTATGCGACTGCCACCGGTGATATGAATACAATGCACGTGGAAAAAACCATTTGAGATTTGGAGCTATAATACGGTTAAGTCTACTTCTCAGCAGGACAAGAGAAAGTTGAGACCTTTCAACCCGACAGAAGAAGGGATTCCGTAATATTATCGTCATATGCATTATAATACTTGGAGCTGTCCTCTCCTCCTTTTGTCAACTAAAGTAGTGTGTGAGAGAGAAGAGAAGAACATGCACCAAACTCTGCACAAGTTTTCTCTCGTAGTGACATGATGACTTCTTATTTTCCTTTTTGTACGTATACACACAGATATTAAATAGAAATGATGTAGGCATCATCCTCTTTCTCTCTACAGCGAGTCTCACAAGATGACAAGATAGATTTGCAAGAGATTTGTGAAATTCAACTGGTAAACGAGGAAAAAGCTGGATTCGAGTAATGTCCCATAAGCTGTCTAATTTTACCTTATTCCATTTTCCCTTTTTCCATTCCTTCCACAGAAAATACAGATGTATTCCTGGGAGCGATGTGAGATTCACTAGAGTTGCTCTTCCATGTCTCATTCTGGAAAGTCAACCGAAATGTTATTACTTCTGTTGAACTACTTATTTTATCCGAGGTTATTACTCTGTACCTACGCCCGCTCATCGCGAGAACTTCCAAAAGCGCTTTACTTTCTCTCTCTCACTTTTCCGCGCACATACGAGCAGGAGATTTAAATAAGTCGGGAGAGAAATGTGTGCACGGCCTCCAGGACCACGTCTTTATTGAATAAAATGTTTTTCTTGACAAAAATTAAATTCCTCGTCGAAAATAGAAATGCGGGTAAAGCGTATAAATAGCAGCTAATTTTAATGGGTAAGATTGTCTCCGACTCGCTCAACTTTATTAATTTGTTTCACTCAATATTGTCGACATTGATTAAAAAAACAGTTTTCAACAACATTTCAAATAGAAATAAATTATTTAAAAGACAAGTATCCAAAAATGTATGCATTTTTTATTTCCACCAAATCTTATTATTTTGAGTGTGCATGTGTGCCCAAGACAGAGTATAAAAAATTGCCACCTGTTGTAACTCGAGAACTGCTGCATAATCCAATTACTCATTCTTATATAATAAGCATTATTAGATAGTTTTTCTCATCAAAAAACCCTTGCTTTCCTACCATCGCATCACAACAGTTTCGTTTGTGAATACGAAGATTTTTCTGACTTGTTGGGCAGAGCCAACGCTAGCCCAAAAGGGCATAGTGCACCTTTCGCCTCTACCAAACAAGGTAAAAATTAGAGGAGGACCTCCAGTGGCGTCATCATGTCAAGTTTCAAATGGACTTTGCAGCCAAAGCTAGCCCAAAAGGGCATAGTGCACCTTTCGCCTCTACCAAACAAGGTAAAAATTAGAGGAGGACCTCCAGTGGCGTCATCATGTCAAGTTTCAAATGGACTTTGCCATGTGTAATTGGATTCATGGATTGAGCGGGTAAAAAATTGAGCATGCTTTTTGAGAACGCTCTGTAATTTCATGCTGTCTTGTAATAATAATTACAATCGCAATTTTTGTCTCTATGCTCATGAACTTTTTTATTTTGTTCATATCCTTGATGAGATGGGGGTTGTTGAAGTGAATATGCTGTGTGTAAGGCCATTATTTTCATTTGAGTCACAGCCTACGACGACAGAGTTATTACATAGTATGAAAAAATGTTGCTAGTTGTTGATTCACATACATAGCTCTCTGCACTAATTACTCCTACTATTATGACATCCGTTGTTGAAAGAATTAAAAATTCAATAACTGCACATGCCATCTACTTTTAATGACTCTACTGCCTTCTGTGATTTCACGAAAACCAGAAGCAACATGCCTTATGATAAACTACTTGTTACGCTAACA
Organism: Seira sanloemensis; assembly: GCA_027743915.1. NCBI lineage: Eukaryota > Metazoa > Arthropoda > Collembola > Entomobryomorpha > Entomobryidae > Seira > Seira sanloemensis. The sequence continues at coordinate 12,174 of JAHZMY010000918.1, forward strand.
CTCTCGTGTGTATGGTAAAATGTGACACTTTCGTATCTCGCTGATGAGCTGAGTCTTTTGCAGCACAACGCAACACGTTAGATACATACGTAATGTGTGGATTCGGCGAAACGACAGGGTTTTGCATGTCATTGTCCTAATATTGGATTTGTAATTCTTTGACTAATTCTCAACGTGAGTCGTCGTCCTCGTCTTAGCCCATGCAACAGAGGGAAAAAAGCAATTTAGCCGTGTTATTACTCCTCAGAGAGGAAATAGAGGTGGATGATTATTTGGAAATTAGTCAGGAGCAGCACATCGCTCAGATTTAATTTTTCGAGAGAGGTAAAAGGTGGAAAAACTGCGCAGCTTTTTTACCTTCATCATTTTTTCAAAGGATGTCACGAGTCACTCCCTCCTCCCTCGAAAAACTCTTTCAACCCATATAAAGCTTTAGAGTATTGTTCAAGAATAAAAAAAGTGTACTCTACATAGCGTATTGATGAAAACTGTGAACCCGTCAAGATTTGCAAAATAAACCGTACTTTTATAGGCTTGTACAGATCTTGTCAAGCAGATTTTCATATTGAGCGTATAGAAATCATATTTCAGATCTCATAAATTCCAGTAGAAGAGGACCACGCCTTCAATAGAACAATAGATGCGAAGAAATGAAATGAAGTCGCACCTACTCCCAAATAATGCGAAAGATTGGCATTAGACGCTTCATCGTTTATTCAATAATAATCCGGCATTTTTCAGCAGCACTGCAAAAAGCTGACGCTAAAAGCTTGTATAAGCATCACGATTTGTGCTCCGGTGAAGTAATAGGTAATAATATCATTCAAAATTGCCTATATTCGCGGAGACGTCTTTCATACGCTAAATGATAATGGAACCTTTTTAGATGGATTAATAATTAAAATAGACGTTTGCAATGGGACGGAAGACAGAATTAATTCTATTTTGTCTCAACATCCCTTGACACACAGGCAAGAGAATCTTAAAGCGGCATTCCAAAGTCAATTTTTCTCGACGTGTTTTTACACAGAATGTAATATGTGTACTAACGTTTCAAGCCTTCCTCCTCCATTTTTAAAGATTTTTTTCTTTTCTCTTCGCCAGAAAAGTAGTGAAGAATGTTGAAGAGAAAGAGAAAAAGGAAGAAAAAATATCTCTCACAATTCCACCGAAATGAATGGATGGATGGCTGTATCCTCAAGATACCGTTTATGGAGTCGACTGTGGTGGAATGGAGAAAATATTTATTCTCCCTGGGAGAAATCGCATAACAACAGCAGCTCAAATCTATAGACTCGGAGAGAGAGAAGGTTTGTATAAATGAATTAAAAGGGAAAGGACTAATATACTGACACTTGCTATGTACCTATGTCTTTGTAGGCGTTGTGGGCGAAAGCAGAAAGTACTTTCCTTTTGCAGTATCGCAGGACACTTTATCCTGAAACTATGTGTGCATGTTTTTCCGTTTTTCTAAATAAACAATAAATAAGCAAAAGAATAAATCTGAACACAAAGAGGTATTGTCAAATTAAAATTAATACGCAGACACTGTCGTGTAAAAAAATGAAATTCGATACTACGTATGAAAGTGGATGTTTTAAATTCCACAATTTTTGGATTTGATAGTGATTTCATCCGAATTTTTTCTGAACTCTGTACTTGCAAAAAAGTTTGTAATAAGTATATGCATTTCTTCGTAGAAATCTTGAAGAGCATAAAAATAAGGAGTGTTTTGCAGGCTGGCATGGTAGTCCATCGAGCTCATAACATGTTTTACCCTTATCCATGTTTTAGAAAAAGCAGTCCATCCATCCCTTCACTTTCGTCGTTCTTCCGCCTGACAGCCACGAACGCAGAATACATTCCACAAAAAGCCACAAGCCATTGCTCACCAAAAGATATTGACTAACTGAAGGGAATGGAGTGAATTGTCGACTGTACAACTTTTCCTTCACTGGTGTGTGCCGTGTAAAAACAAAAAAAGTGTGTATGCATGAGGTCGTGTGCAAGGGAAAAAGCACTTGAGTACAAAAGAATTTTATGAAAAGGAAAATCTAAAACTGGCGACAGCTTGTCAGCTTGGTTGCGAGCGCGCTGAAGCGGGCCATAACTCAACTAGAAATGAAAATAATATGCCTTTTCTCAGACTCACATTTTTAAGATGGAGCTGGCTCATGAAATTTTCTCCAAGAGTTGTCTCCAACATTTCACTTTGTCTGATCAATGCAGCATCGTGTGAGTGGAGTGAAAGTTTCGTGGTGGGGAAAAGTTGATGTGGAAGTTGTACCCAACTTGTTCCTAGATGTCCTTACATCCTGAATTAGGTTTTGTGGAGAGATATGGAATTTCACAATGTTATAACGGGGCAATGCGAGACACCTTCGCTGACCTTGATGCTGTCATGTTTTGTCTAAATGAAAAGAGGGTTATTGAGCCTTACAAAAATATGATTGTAGATAGTCATTTGAAAAGCTGTCTTTCTGTCACTACCGACATCAAAAGCACTACTTATAACGTACCCAATAGCTCTCTTCATTGCAAAAGAGATTATTCAGGCAACGTTGTAGGAAACAATTATGCAGGGGTGATTTGGAACGTTTTTAATTGATTTCTAGACGCCGTAATAATGAACACGCAATAATGTGAAGATTATGCGAGAAGTGAATCAAGCTTTCCAACGAAATCGCCTAATGAGAAAATAATCGTTTTCGCGTCATTTGCTCCCATTCAACCTCTTAATTTCTTTGAAGATGGTCGCTACTAGAACAAAGTAGATTACTTTATTGGATACTCGAAGCAAAAGTTTCTTTTATCTATCAAACTAATTAATTTATAATAATATAATGTTTGCTTTGCATAATTTTAACTAGCCTTATCGTCAGCCCCGATGATGAGATAACTAATTATACATCCAAAAAATCCTATTAATTCTCGTGGAAAAGCCAAATTTTCCCAGAAAGTCATTGTCTACTAGCAAAATGATGAGACAATCACTTTCTTATAAAAGTAGGAAAAGACTTCACACAGATAAGATGACTAGCACGGTGAAATATTGTTGTAAGCATATTGTTTCGCAATTTTAATTAGCCATGCAAGCAAGTTATATTAAAAGGAGAAAGTAATATCGGCTGTTGGGCTTTTCTCAAACCCTTTTCTTTTAGGAACATATGCATGATGTCTAGTTGGGGTATACTAAGACGGAAACGCAGTAAATGTAAGTTCTCAAAAAATTAACGCAACGCATATTATGAAACTGTTCCCATGTTGATCTCATCTATATTTCATACGACGGCGATGTCGCCTCATCCATCTAATCAATAGTTCACCAGCAGGACATGTCACGAATCACGGGATGGAGAAGCTATTAAAAATAGAATCAACTTATACAACATGTTGATTTCGATTTGCTTAACTAAATTATAGAGCAAAGGTCACAAATAAACAGAAAATTCTTAAGGCCAAGTCAGTCAAGTGACTTTGTCAGAGAATCTTATACTCGATAGGCGTAACTTTGTAATCTCCCAACCATCGATATTACGTGGAAATATTTTGCTCTCATGCTTAAGGTCTCCTTGAAATTATAAAAACACTCCAAAGTCAAATCAGAGTATGAGCATCAAAAAGCATGGCACGTCAAACAATCTTCTCAAATGGCAATGTTATGGTAGAGTGTATTTAAAGTTCTGTTTTGCTCTAGATGAAAACACACGTCAACAAGTAATTACATAAAAACATTTGGCAATAAGAATGTATGTTGTTTGTTTTTCGAGTTCTAGATTTTGGTTGGACACATATTCCACCTAAAATGATCGGAGTAATCGCAAGACTAGTACATAGATGTTTAAATTAGATACCGAAATTTGTCGTATATTAGAGGATTTTTTTGGTTATAGAGGTTTAAAATCATGTACATACGTGGGGAGTGACGAGTGATTGGAAAAAGCATCTTTACCCATAAACGCACTCAGATTATTCAACAAAAAGCTGAGCCGTTAAGGGCCTGTGTAGGTACTGGCTTGAGCCGCTGTGTGCCAACATTGCTAATGCAATTTTAATACTTAATTTTAGTAAGCAGTAGAATTGATTATGTAGAAAATCATATTTGAACTTAAAACATTTATCGTCGCGTGTCAAAGAGTTCCCAAAACCGATTAACCACTTTCAGCTTGAGATACGTTTTAGCAACAATTTCACTCGGGGACTCTGATGATTCTACTAGGAAGAGCACTTTACGTACATCAAATAGTGGACTATAATCCGGTATAAATTGAGGGATTCTGTGCACATCTGCACTCCAACGGATTCCAACGTAATTTTTTAAAAGCGCTTTGGAATTATGAAGCAATAACAACTTAAGTAATTTTCTGGAAATTACTAATGGCATTTTAAACATGTTTTTTCATACATTAAAAAGTTGTCATGCGCTTCTTTTTAGAGCAAAGTCAAAATGATGTCAGCTCGTGTTCAGCTTCAAGGATAATGATAACTGAAAAGCGCAGTTGTAATATTTTCGAAGGAAAGAGCTTTTTAGAATTTCTTTGTGAAAAGGACAACTCATTAAATAAGGAAAAGCTGCTTCGAGTCATTTACTCAATTCACTCTCTACTGTCGGTTACGAAATCACTTCGTATTATCCAAGTAAACAACTCTTTCTCAAGAAATTTCTTGGAAACATGAAAAGAAAACGTCTTCGTCCCGAGTATTTGTTTGTTCATCTAATGCGATTAATGGAAGATGAAAAATAGCCGGTGGGCATTATGCATAAGGCTGATATTTGTGTCTAAAATGGCCCTGCGTGTCCTCTATTTCATCGAAGAAGATAGACATCGTTGCTCTCTCAAATTTGCATACAGGGAACAAAAAGGTCAGTCTGATAGAGCGGAAACTCAATCACGCCTCCGGCTGATGATGGACTAATCACATGAGTTTACAAGAAACTCATTAATTCGGAGCCCCGGGCTTACTTTCACTGACTCCAATCTTATCTCAAAGACAATTTTTTTCTGTGGGAATAAAAAGATGACAGAAAGTTGGTACGTTGGCAGAGAAAGTAAAGTGGGCGTCTGTCCTTCAACTTTGACTTCTTTCAACCATATTTTTGCCCACCTGACAGTGCTGAAGAGGAACAAAGTATTCAAAAAATAATTAGAAACCTGTAGAAGGTAATTTTCATTCTCTAAGCGTCACTCACATCTCTATTAATTTTTACAACGTAAATGAAGAGCTTTATCATGCCTATCATTAACCAAGGTTAAACCTTGTCAAGGGAAACCCACATGTTTTCCCTAAAATATTATGGATGTACAAATATGCCAATGCTAAAACTAGATAAAGCTGTAAGAATATAAATGATAATAAGTTGGGCAGAAAGCAGAGCACCTCAGCATGACATAGTTTCAGCTTCCTCGTGTAATTCCACCGATTTAATTTGTCATATGTAAAGCCGTCAGGATTAACGAGGATTGCAAGAATGAACAGATGAGCAAAAAGGTAAATCCTATGTAAATTAAATTGCTAACTGGAACTCACGATTGTTCAAATAAATACTTTTATTTAAATCTTTATTTCCTATTATCTTTATATATAATTTATTTCCCATGTTTCTTTCTGTATACTGTGTACCTGTGGCAAGAAGTGCAGACATGTCTTTCCGCAAGAAGACTAATAGCTCGCCATTTATCATAACTCAACAAAGCCTCCCAACACTCGTCGGGACAAACATGTAGGAAGCGACAATTGCTAACGGTGCTCAATTATCTTATGCATTCTGAGGGGGAAATATTTTGAACTGTTTCAAATCAAAATATGCATTTTATACATGTCACTGCCTTAAAAGCTTGTTACCCTCGCATTGTGTCTTCCGCCTCAAGACAACAAAAATGCTAAATAATGCAGAAGGTTGAACTTTTTTATGGGAATACGTATGAATTGTTTCTTAAGCTTTGTTTTATATGCCAGAGGAAGTTCATGTGTACGCAGTCCGCCAAAATGCTTTATTGTTGCGTATAACGGTGAGCCGCACAATCTAGCAAAAATAATCCTCTTGATGCTGATTACGAGATTAGGGAGGAAGTGAAAGCTTGCGCTGCATTGCTACAAGGCATTTTGTAAAATGTATACATGCACATTTTCGGCGAGGGAGTAGGTATTTACTTTCTCATTGCAGCTTTCTCCCACACACATACGCGCGTGTGTGTTTATATGATTTTGTAAACAGTTCTGCACCATTTGATAAGCATCAAAAAGTGTATTTTGCGCTTTTTTGACATATTCTTGACTTTGAACTTGAGTTTTTTCACAAATACATATGTTCCTCCAATTTTTCGCGTGATTAAAGAAAGCACACACATTTTTACTGCAGCCAAAAGGCATAAAAAGTTCGCCAACTGTCGTGAACTTTTTAGACAAACGTTTGTATGAGAAAATTAAAAGTAAAAATGGCTGGAAACATGGAAAACGTGTGTCCATCGTGTTCAAATTATGTTGCTCTTAGCATGTTAACATTTCACAAGGAGCCTACATGCAATTAATTTATTTCCCCTTTCACCTTTGGTGGCAGATTCTAATTGGAGAAAGAATTTTTCTTCACTTTATTATTAAGATTTGTTGCCACCTTTCTCGACACGGTTTATAATTTTCTTTTGGTAAAAGGGGTTACACATGCATACATTTCATGTAGGAGCTTTCTTTTTGCAACGCGTCACTTTCAGATTGTGTCATGATACGGCTATGACTTCCCTCTGGCTTTGTCGATGACAAGATGAGGTTTTCTAATATAGCTCGTGGTTCCGGTTGACGCTCCAATATTCGGTTAATGATCCAGCATGGCATTTTGGAAAAAGCGAGTATGACATCAAATTAGTACGCACCTCTTACTGCATGAGCGAGAGGTGTGAGTGATGCTGTGAATTATGAAGAGGAAACCGCAAACCCAAGCATTTTCCTTGATTTTGAAATATGGTTTCACCCTCAAAAACTGTGAGCGACCCGTTTCCGAGGACAAAATCCCTGCTGATGAAATGTGGTAAATGAAGTTACACATTTGGCGTACTACACGTGCCTGTAGCATGCCAAACGAGCCATATACTGTCGATTCGTTCGTGGGAAAACCTTGAAATTCCTATTTTTTCACATAATAATAGCCGATTTTTTCGCAGTGCCATTAAGTGAGGAAAAATAAGAATGCTTAAAAGAAATCACATGAATACATTACAAGCACACATTGCACAAAGCTTCAGGAATAATAAATGGTTAGTAAATTATGTACGAAGGCAAAAGCGTGATAGTCGGTTGACAAACATTATTTTCCTGAAAAAGACTAAAAACACGGGCTTGAAACCGACTCAATGCTTTTGATACTTTCTTAAAACACTTGAAGCATTTTCTACCTTGCCCTACAGAGGGATTTGTGCGTTGAAGAAAAAAAAACGCTTTATGAATACCAAATTACCGACAGACGTACGTGATACAGATAAAAACAATTTCCTTATCATTACCATCTTTGAGGCAATGAATAATTAGTAAGCGGGGAATTGAAAGGGGGAGAAATGCTGAATATATAAATATGACAGAGGAAAGGTGCGTAATTCGAAGAATAAGTTGTTACAAACAAATGAAACTTTGCCAGCATATTTTGTCACGTGAATGATATGCTGAATGAAAAATCATTTTATTGGCTAGCCAAACTTTCAAATTGCATACTTTGATACACTTCCGCTGCGCTAGCGCTAAATAGTGCTGAGCATGTTTATGCTTTTGTTAACCTCATCATTTAAAAAACCGATAGTATTTTTGGCGCAAAATTTGCTCAAAACCAACACATCCGAGATTTTTGTTGAATCTGCTTAATTTTATGGGCAATAACGATTTTAAAGAATAAATACATGCATGTGTCCTCTTTAGCTTTAGGTACAATTTAAGTCCTTACAATTCCAATCAATTTTCATTTATTTGGTTTAAGCCACTTTGTATTTCTCTTTTTTCTTTGCAGAACAAATGATACAATCTGCTTTCTCCAAACGGGAAATAATTATAGTAGTTTCAATTATGCATCTCTAATAATACCTTGTGCTACGAGTGGAATTAAGAGGGAAAACGTTTCTTTCAGCATTGTGTGAACACTAAAACACCTGAACGAAAGCAAATGGGAAGAACGAAGGAAAAAATTGTTTTAATCGAGCCTTTTTATTTTGGCGTGTTTTTTACTCTCCGCTTTTCAACTCGAGTCCTGTAATTTACTAAAATCCGGCAAAGGAAAACAAACCAGGGGAAAACAAAACTTTTTTTTCGGGTAATTACCATTCGATCTGCAACATTTTCTGCTGTTACATCCTCCCTCCAAGACCTTTATGCATAGGCATACGCGTTCAACTACGACAATGTTTTTATCGCAACGCAAGTCCTTGCCTATCAACAACCTTTCATTTCATGTCACAGTGGAAATGAAATTGCCTTGCATCATATTTCCAGAGAGAATACATACAACTTTGAAAACTAGTTTTTGTACATAGTTTTAATCTAAATTTCATTTTCCTTGGTCTACGTAAAAATACTGAATATTTTTCCATTAGTTCTCAACAACTACGAAAAGCTGTGTTCTCGGAAGTAAAAAAGGTATCGGGACATTTGACCAATCAACTCTCTTGTTTCTCCTGCTGTGCTTACTGCGATGTAATTTCTGAAATTTGTGCGCACATTACATCACAAGCTGCCACCACCATTTCAAGTTGGAACCTTTGTGGTAGACTGTCAAAGTGTTGCGTTTCAAAGATTTACATATGTAAATGCCCTAATTTCCCGAATGACTTATTTTTTATATAACCTACCTAATTAATTTTTCACTGCATACTTTCCCAGTAGTATACCTACGTAAAAATTAGACATCGTCCTGTGAATGCAAGTACCAATCAGCTTTTTCAAAACTCTAACTTATTTTGATGCATTTAGATATGATTGTTGTTATTCCTTAGATGGAGATGTGTTCGATTAAACGAATAGCAAGTTGGCCCTTTTATTCTTTCATTTCGGA
>JAHZMY010000919.1:0-10635 GCA_027743915.1 Seira sanloemensis
ATACCTTTTTTAGCTTGCCTTTTTCTTTTTTTATTGCATGGGCAAGTTTGAATTTTAATATTTCTCATTACAAATATCAAACCCCATTTACAAAACATTTTCTAAAATATGTATTTACCTTAACTGAAGGGAATACGCTTAACAATGACAGGTCAAATTCAGAGAAGCTGTAATTCGGAAGTCAATCCAGCAAACAATAAGTAATTTAAGATGAAGTAGTCAAGATGTTATAAAATTACGCAAAAAATTGAACGCTTATTTGCAAATGTGATAAAAAAGGAATAAAACCATTACTCTTTTTACATATAAGCTTTGATGTATGTATGCAGATACCTACGATGCCTTGCAATTTAGTAGAAAAAGCAGTAGTAGTAAAAATGTATTATTAGTAAAGCTTGGATATAGAAAGGAGATCATAAATTATTCTCCACCATCATCGTCCTCCTCTCTGTCTGCCAGCATCATATTATCGAGAAAAGGGGGCTCCTCTCCATCTATTTGACATGCATGCATGCGCTACTAATGCGTAAAAAGTGTTTTACAATGCACATAATATATTAAAGTGCAGATTGGAATGGAACAGGTAAACTAATAAAAGGCAATAATGATGATGATGAGGTGGCCTGGCTAGTTTTTTTTTCGAGTGAGGTTGGTGGTGGTTCAAGGGGGTTTAATCCACTTCTGTCTTAGCCATTTCACGCTGTTGTTGAGCCAGCTAATAATGAAAAGATAATCTCACTGCAATCCGTACACCAGCAAAAGCCACACACACAATTTAAATACACATTAATATACTTTTTTTATACAAACAAGACAAGATAAAAAGGTACTAATCACGAAGCTTTTTTGGAGTGAGGGAAATGCATGGATATTTATATGCCTAAAAATAATACCTAGGTATCTTTATTATCTCAATGCTTTCAGGTTTCTTGTGGGGAATTGGGTGGTGGTAAATATAGCATGCCATGCTATTTGCTACCAGTACAAGTTAGAGCCGAGATGGTGTTAATACGATGATACTCTATCTCATTCCTCCAATTACATATGTACTCATACGAAAGACAAAAGGTATCATACGAGTTCAACTAAAGACATGAGTCTTTTCAAGAATGCGCCATTAGCTCCTGTTTACTTTGTTCGATCCGTCTGCGCTCCTTTGCGTTGGATTACACATAATCCGTAGATGTTGTGGAGCGTCATGTCCAACTTTTTTCCTTCTATCCTCATAATCATAATAATTTTGTTAGACGACGAATGACAATATGAGTATGAGATGCTGCAAAATGGGCAAAATAAACGGAGCTCTCTTATTTTTCCCATGCAAAATGCCATGTAAACCTCTTGCGCAAAAGGGACAAAAGCACCACCCAAAGAGGATATTTTGTGGATAAAAGCCCTTGTAAAAAGATTCCGTGGGAGTTCTCAAGTCCTTCTCATCCTGAATGACGGAGATGATGATGGCGATGATCAGAAGGATCCCATGAAAAAAGGAAGAGGATTGAGCAAGGTGTCATAAAAATGTCAAAGGTTCAAACATTCCTTTTCTCTCTCGGTTGTGAGAGTGCTTAGGTAGAATTAAGCATGCTCGCGAATTCTATGAGCTTGGTTGGCGATGTTGCTGGAAAAGGGGAAAACTTTTTACGACTCTGTTTTTCAATTTGAACAAAATAAAATTCTTTTTTGAGAGGTTCCTTTTGGTGTGTGTGTGTGTGTGCTCTGCCCACCTAATACGGGACTTCCATAAAACGCCCGCCGCCTCGATCTCCACTTGACTTGGACTTTGTGAAGATGACTTTTAAACAAGGACGCAGTTATTATCCAATCCAATTCATAAAAGAGAACATTTTCTGTAATGGTCCAGAGCAAAATGAGATGATGAAGAGGAGGATATAGATTTGAATGGGATCTTTTATGCCAAGGCCAGAGAAGGGAAAACGTAGTTCCATAATACGGTAGGAGTTGTCAAGAGGGTAGGACCGTACACACGTTCAGAAACGCTGAAAATGTCGTCCTTTTTTCATCTCTACGTAAATTGCATTATTTTTCTATTAGCCACAGGCATGTCACGTTTGTGCTCCCTCTTTGTCCCAAAACATCTACTGCTACACACACAATTTTCAAACGTTTTCCAGTCCAAGAATAAAAAGGTGGGAAAAACTTTGCATCTTTAAAATTTAGGCAGTTTTAACAATTGCATCTGCAAGTGACAAAGGGTCACTTCAGCTCATTCCAAGTTTTAAATTACATCATGCAATATGGCTAAATATCATACTTTAATAGAATTATAATCCATGTTCATAAGAACATGTTCGTTTGCATATTGTAAATGACTCGTGAAAAGCATTGGAAAGCATTACCTGCTGCTTCCTTAAAAATATAATTTTTAAATTTCTAAATTGTCTGTAAAGTTGATACACACTTCCTTTCTCCCAATTTTCATGTACTCCCAAAATTGTAAAAACGAATTCTTTACAATATTATGTACATGCATAAGCAGATCTGTTTTACTACCTAATACAAAACTTTTTTTATTAAAAACTTTAGCATATCATCATTTTCACGATATGTTTTCTAAGGTTGTGCCATGAACCAGATTACCAGTGAAATGAAAATATTTTTGTAAATATGCCAGAAAGGAAGTCAGAGAGTACGTAACATGTCGTCTCGTCTTTTCCTTGAATCCAAGCAAAATAAAGAAATTGAGTCGTTACTTTGTTCCTTCGCACTTCAACTCCTCATTATATATAAAGTATATATTCGTAAATACATATGCCCCCATATGTATATCATTGTCGTTTCACAAAAAAACATACACTTCCTTTCTTCTGTAAATATCAAAAAGGAGTGAACAGAGTCCACATCATTGCATCACACTGGCTGCTTCATTTCGGCGAATTGGAGCTTAAACTCGCTGTTTTTGTTTTATTATCAACATTTTCCTGCGACATGCGATCCATAAAAATGCCCTATAGTCGTGCCACATGTGTTCTCCACATTTCAACAAGAGTTCAAAAAGACAACAGAGGCGAATACATTTGCATTTTTTCATCTTCACTTTTAAGCCTATAAAGTTCAAAGTCTACAGAGAGACAAATCTAAGAATAAATATATGTGGCTCTTGGATGGAAGTCTATATCGGGACAAATCACGAGATTTTTTGTCACTCGATCATGTTCTCTCTCCTTCTTTCTTTTTTCATGTCATCATTCTCTCAATTTCCTAAATCTTCTGCTGCACTTGCTTCACTCATCTTCCATAAAATCTGTAACACATCAAGATGCTACGATGGAACATGGATTTGTTCAAAATGAGCCAATATGTCGCGCACAACCTCTGCTCTGCTTGAATTGCACTCGGTAATAAAATGCCAATTTTGTCACAATCTCCTACAGCATTTTTAAAGCTACGATGAGGATGACTCAGCCATTTTCCAATAGCCTTAATTACAAAAAAATTAGAAACTGAAGGAAAAATCTTTCTTTCTAATTAATTTTTCTTTGGCAGGAGGAGGCTGTGTAGAGGAGAAAGGAAATTTTTCCACTTTGCCACCTTTTTCTAATTTGATTGATCATCTTCTTGAAAATTCAATGAGGAAAGTGGTGGTCGTGGCCTTATATACAATACATATATATCCTCTTTTACATTTGGGGAGAGGGAAAGTGTGAGCTTGAGAGAAATGATGATTAATTTTTAATTTGGAAGAAAGCAGGGCAAAAGGAGGAAAAATCCCTTTTTCCTGTTAATTAAAGACACCTTTATACGTGCCTCCAGTCGTGGTGCTGACGATGATGAGGAGAAATAAGAGAAAATGAAGAATTTTGCTCGAATGAGCAAAAAAGGGTTGAACACGTCTAAAAAGTCTTAAAAACTTTAAGCACTTTTCGATCCCGCCCTACACTACACTTGTGCTCACGGTTTATTATATATTTTTTGTTCCTATTTTAATAATGAGGATAGAGAAAGGAAATCGTGCTCCTCTGGAGAAAACGGAGTTTTAATCCCTGGACTTAATGCTCATGTACACAAAAATATAACAGGCGAGTAGACTGATCTCTATTTTGCTTCCAGTATTTTGTTCCAGTAGTGGAAGTTGAAGAAATGTTCATTAAGGAAAAAATATACGTTTTGCTCTCTTCTTTATTCTGTCACCTCACACTCATTCTCCTTTTTCCGTGCCGCATAGATTCGTCGGTTGAGCAACTTTCTACACAGTTCACCACCTTCTCATAATTAAAAAATCTCAGTCTCTGCAACCGACACGGGTAAGGCTTATTCGTTCACACAAAGGAAAATAAAAATTAATTTGGCAGTCTCTTTTAAAAAAATAATATCCAAATTTTAAAATCTAAATGTCACATCGACCTTGTCGTTGTAGTTTTAAGCGATTAAAACAACTCGAATATTGCAAATTCGAATTTGCAGTGGGGTATAATTTGCTTATACTGAAAATATAATATTTTTCATATGCATGGCAAATTGACTCTGTTGCTAAATGTTACACATATCCTAAATGACCACCAATGTGTAGGTAATTAAACTTTTTTTTGCAATTCCTACGTGTAATAAGTTGCTTGAAACGCAGCAGCTCGTGACGCATTTTTATTATGTTAGAAATTCTTTGCATTTTCTTCCTTTCATTTCATCTTCAAATTCTACTAATCAGCATCATGTCTGAAAGATCCTTCGGTTCCTCTCTTGACATTGAGCCATCGTTGACCCGCACCCATTTCAGTGTTCTTCCAAAGACACGTGTAAAACCCGCGCCACAACCAGCGCCTTCAGCATCAACTATTGCTTCCGTCAACTCACTTGCATCTATCAAAAGCGTGAACTTCAGCGTCAAAAGCGTCAACAGCAACGTCTCAACTATATCAGGTGCCTCATCGATCCCATCTTTGGTTGATGCGTCCGAAGTGAGTAGTCGGGCCCCTACAATCTCCGCCACTGCTAGGACAAGCGTTGCAAATATAGAAGACTTTAGCGATATGCCCGAGCGAAGAAAACGCTTCAAACTTGCCTACATCCTACTTTTCGGAATTGCGCTAACATTGTGTCTCATTGTGCTGGCGGGGATATTGTGGCTGGTACTTTCTGCGCGTAAAGACAACAAAACTTTGAAAGATGACTTTGACGATCCTGCTGACGACGATGATGACGACTTTACCATATTGTCGGAAATTTCGCCGTTTATAAGGAAAGAAGAAAATGCAGCAGAGGAGGTAGTGCAAAATCGCCCTCACCCTCATCCAGTAGCACGACTGTCTTTATCTACGGGCACGGGTGGTGGTGGCAATGGTTCTTTAAGATCATTACAACTTTCCGGTCCTGCGAAGAAAAAACTAAACGGTGTGTCGAAACCAAAGGGTCGAAAACAAAATTTATCTCACACCCAGTCATCCAATCTGGGCTTGAGAACTTTGAATGTTATGACTCTGTCTTCAAAACCTCTACGGAAGAAAAATGTGCTTTCTGGCCGTAGTGGCCAACGACCGCAGGAAACGGCGTTGGGAGTAGGTAAACCGAAGCTATACAAACATTTTATTGCATCACCATCAAGTCTCGATAATTATATCTCAATTGATTCAGAAAGCGTCAATGAGGTAGCGGTAGCAAAGCCCAACTCAGAGGTGGCACCCTCCACAAGTCCACCAATCACAGGCAAAACCAGCTTAAACAGGGCATCTTCTAATAATAGCTTTTCAGAAGTGCGTGGAAAGAAAATGGAGCTATTTCAAAAGTCTTCCAAGAAAAAATTAGCTTCACAAGATCCTGACTTTCCCCAGCTGGTTCCCAAACAACATAGCCAGTCTTTATTGGAGCGGAAAAAGAAGCACAATCTAAAACCTGGAAATCGGTTGACCCCACCAGGTTCTGAGATTTCCTTGGATCCTGTTATCCCAGCTAGTCCAAATGGGGGCGACAATATTAAAAGTGAAAACAGAGTCAGAAGAAAAGAGCATGGGTCTAGGGCAAGAATGAAAGACTGCCCTCCTGAATGCGTTCCGGGGGAATGGTGTAGGGTTGCCGGAATTGATCAATGGATGAAATGCTAGTATTATAGGCCACTTGTAACAAAGATTTATTCTTATTTCACGGCTTCCTTCGTGGCTTCTTCAGTAAACTGGAGGACACTACCTGGTGCCGTCCTCTTTGCTTGATTATATACGTTACTGCTGTGAATAACGAGTAAAGTTAAACGAGGTTGTGTAATCAATTTTATTATTGGTATTTCTTCGAAATTGCTTTGACTGTGAACAATATAAAAGCTGACGCGTTTGCCCTTACAACAATGGATAACTTTTACTTCTTCTTCGGTCGGAAATTAAGAGGATGGCTTGTCACTCTGAGGAGGATCCGGATTCCTCCACTTGAAATTACACTCAACAAGTGGACACATGACCTTCCGGCTCTGACCTTTCCACAACTAAACAAAGGGCGGACATGAAGATGCTTCTAAAATAAGGACAAGCCCACCACAAAAACAATGAGATTATATGAGATTTTGAACCGTGATTAGGAGCTCGCCGATGCTGTGTACAAGAAAGATTTGATTGAAATATTTTGTGAAAATGCCTTTTTCAATAATGATTTGTTGAGATAATAAAAGCGTTGAAATTCAGACAAAATACAAAGATTGGAAGCTAAACGTTTATTTGGAACCTCACATGTATAGCTAACACACAGTTTCACTTGTCGACAAAAACTCGCATTGTTCCTATTCCCTCAGAATTGCATTATCCTCACGCAAAAACAAAGAGCAAATTTTCGGAGGACAAACGTAGTAAATTAAATTTTGTTGGTAATCCGTGCAATCCAGGGAAAGCCAAAATCCAAGTGTAAATAGCAGAGAAAGGGAGAAGGAGACAAAGGGATTTCACGCTCCTCTGCCTCTTTCAGCCATTATCATGATCGTCATCATTGTTTTCCCAAACAATAACGACCGTCCCTGCCCTGTGATTTATACGCGCAAAGAGTTCAAAACACAAGAGGAGCCTGTATAGTAAAGAGCACTCTAAAACATAACATGATCCTCTTTTCCCCTGTCAGAGTCACAGTCTACTCATAATTTTCCAGAATTTTCTCTGGGATGGGGGAAATAATTATAACACAATTAAATTGCTCACACAGGCAAATACAGAGAGGAAACTTCAATTGAAATTAATTATCACCGGCTTAATTTCCTTAAGAATAGGAGTGGAAATACGAGATTTCACTTTCTCCCAACATATTCCATTTTTGAGAAAATCGAGAAACCTTTAAGAGAGAGAGAGAGGAAATATTAAAGGCGCGGGAGGACCAGATGAGGAAGCCATAATATCAATGCGATATCGTATTTAATATTTCGCCCATAAAATGCCAAAGGATCTTAAAAAGCAATATCATCATCGGTTCTAAAAGGAATTTTCTTTCTTGTTTACCACCATGCCTTTTCCCTCTCTCCACGATTTTAACGTGCTCCGTGGAATAAGTAAACAGTCTTGTGTATTTATTTCCGCATCTTTCCCTTGAAATCCGATACACCGACACACAAGGAATATATTAATCTCATGAAGACAAAGACTTAAAAGAAGGGATGCCTTTCCGTAGCCAGCTTAAGCTGCTAAATCCAGAAAAATATAAGAACAAGATCTTGATTGCCTCCAGTGCTCTCACTGGAGAAACCTGGCGTTGGTGCTGGAGAAAAAGAGGAAGAGGGTGATTTCGTGGGTGGCCGTTGATTAAACTTGTCTCAATATCTCAATTCTTCTACCCGAGCTGCAGTAGCAGCGAAGTGGTGGAACAGCCCATGTACTTGCATATACATACATATATCTTCATCCACTCATGTCAATAATTTAATAAGCAAGGCACGGCAAGGAAAATCGCCTTGAGAGGAGCAACAAAAAACACACCGCAAGAAAAGAAAAAGAACAGCAGATGAATCTCTCGGGGAAAATTCATATTTATGCTGTGCGTTGAGAGCATGCTGGGGAGAGAGGTCACATGAATTTTAATTAATTAATCACTCCGTTCTCTCCTGCACATCTTTGGAGAAAAATCCTAGTTGGCTGGGAGAAAGATGTTTGCACGATACGGTCTCATTTTCCTGGCTTATGCTTAGTCTGGTCATGGCCTTTGTTCACCCGATGGAAGTATCTACGTTCAGCGTCTTGGCTTTGTTTTTCCCTCTCCTAGTTTAATTAGCTTCTGACTTTCCTCAGACGACAGACTAGAGAAAGGGAGCAAGAAGACACCTTTTCCTCTCTCATGCAAAATAAAATGTTAATTAAATGCGTGTGGCTTCCAAAAACAACTCTTCAGCTATAGCTGTTTTTTGGTTGTGGCAACTTAACTGCTTTGCTCGAAACATGGATAACCTTTCAAGCCCTTGAGAGATTGTGAAAGGGCACATGATTAATTAATTAGTTTTGACACCTTTATCACCCAATCCCATTTTGTGTGGTTTGCTCTATATTTACATCAGCGGAAGGAAGACATTATTCAACTTTAATAATAGTGTTTTCGAGTAATGGACATTGGCAGTCGCAGTGTAATTTTATAAATTTTTGAGGGCTACAGAAAGGCCCATTTTTAAATAGAAGGTTTGATCTTTAAAAAATAAAATGACAATGACCTGAAGATAATTTTAGCAGGCTTTTCTTAAAATTATTATGTATGCATAATTCATAAAATACTGCTGGTTTTAGAGAAAGGCCATGAATAAATGTGTAACTTTTGAGCTTTTCTTCTGTTCTATAAATTATGAAATGAACAGATGCGGTACGGCTAATTTTAACATGCTGCCACCAATGTTTTTTGTTACATAGTTTTGACATTTGCAAAAAGTCTTCTTTGTAAAATATCGACTTTACTAATGTAAATACACCACCAAGACCTGACCTACTGCATCAAACATTCCCTGTTTAACCATTCAATTGTAATTTGGAATACATGGAGCCAGCACAAGCTACATTATTCAAATTCAACAGTCGTACTTTTATCACTATTCATGCATGCAGGCCATCATTTTGTAAGTCACTTTAAAGTAGTCGTAAGCCCTTCATTTTGAATTAGACAATCAAGACAATCACGTGCTAATTAACTTGGCTAATGAATCTCTCCTTTAACCACTTGATTAAAGGGAATACTAATAACCCAACTTCAACTTCAAAAGCAATCCTTTTAATTTCCAAGCTGCTAATTGCTTTACACCCTTACGTAACTTCTTTTTAGCGTAATCACAGCATTTACCTTCCCCCGTTAAAAGTGTTAAAAACTACCTAGTTTTGTAGCCACGGTTCATTTTAGCATTAACAGATTGAGCCCTTCCAAACATTGAAAATTGTGACCCTTCTCTTTATTCTCCAAATGGAAGTACAAAATAAGACTATGGAATGCAACGCTGCTTCGACACGACAATTAACCAATTTTGCACGCACTTTTTTTTACATCTCTCCAATTTCTTTTTTCTGAGAGAATCCTCTCGTATATTATTATTTATTACTCTAGAATGTGTGACATTGCAGATATCGAATCAGGTCTAATATTCTCATTCTCTGTGAGACCATTCACTTTTCTGCCAAGCTCACATTTTGGCATCATCGGCTCCTCCTACCTCATCATTATTATCGCCTTTGTCATATAAGTAAACGGTTCTCTTTTTTTAAATGCAATAAATGATCGACTAGATTGACGCTGTACTTTCAACCTCTTAAAAATAATTTTGAAATTAGTTGAGAATGTGTTGATGATCTCAGTAGGCATACGATTCCATCTGGCATTTTGTGTATCTACTTTGTCTTGTCTATTTTAATCATATATTATCGTTTATGGTATTATGTTATGAATGTGCAAACCTTTAAAACTGTAGGGACCTGTCATAAGGGACTTTAGAAAGGTGCGTGCGTAGTAATTACTTTTGCGTGATTCCTACTTCATCGAATATGTGTGTAAAAGTAAGAATACATGTATACCCTCTGCTCATGCAAGAAATTTAGGTCTCTTCGCATTTCATAAAATATTAATTTAAACTAACCCCTTTTCTGAGCTGAGTTTTCTTGGAAAAAAAACTTTATTTCTAACATTGGCACTTGTCCACTTTGTTATAAACTAATTTTTTTCGCTAGTGTAATAAATGTATACGTAGTTTAATTTTTGAGCAAGAAACTCATGCCATAAAAAATCGTATTTATCCATTTTTGTAGATACAGGCGAAAATTTCCACAAAATGACAAATTGGTAGAATACAAATTTCTTCCATAATTTGAAAAGAAGTTGTGACGATTATGACAATGACGATAATTATTAGGACTTTTAAAGGCAAACAACTTTGTTATTCTTTGAAGAGAACAAAGCAGTGAACATTACTAAACAACTTGATGCATGCAGTGTCCATCCGCGGGCGACATGCTGCATAATTATCGTACACTAATCTTGTGCCATCAGACCATCAGAGACATGCAAGTACTGCTAGAAGCTATGAGCACATGCTAAAATCATTTGATTCAATCTCCGTATCTACTCTTTTGCTCGATTTCCTCCATTTCCCATTTGAGCTTTGCCCTCTGTTTCCCATTAATCATCACCATGATTTGCATTGTTTCAAGAGGCATCACTCGAATTTCGCATTTCTCCAAAAATGGGCAAAAGTTTTTT
>JAHZMY010000920.1:0-13823 GCA_027743915.1 Seira sanloemensis
GTTCAGTCAGGTTTTCCATGACATCTTGTCTTAATAATACCATATGTCAAATAATGCTTTTTTCGTGTGCATGCGCCGGATACATGCATTCCACTCAATTTAAAAGCAATAATTAAGTAATTTCTGTTTACTTAAGCATTGGGTGTGCAAATGTATGTGCTTCCCTAGCAAACTGACACCGAATTCCTTGACAAGGACAAACGCAGATTGGATTTTGGTAGGGCCTAAAATAAATCATTTGTGGACAAAGTATAACTGAATTATGCAATTATTTATTGGACGTAATTACAATTACCAAAAAATTACTATTTTGACTAGAAGCTTGCACAACAGCAGCGGCATTTAAATTGAAGCACTCAACGTGACAAACGTACTTTTTGTCTTTCTCAAATAGAAAAACGTAAAATTCTAAGAAACCTCGTTTTTGTAGTCTGTGGCAGGAAAAATGCGACTGTGACGACGACTCAAGTCGCCACCAACGTCAAAAAAGTTTGATTTTTGGGAGTTCTAGGTAAAAGTGACTGGATCTCGCTCACTGATGCCTCAATTCTTGAGAAAGACATAGTTGCATAAGATTATGCACGCCGCTGAATAAATTCCACCGCCCAATTCCTACTTCCGCAAATCTATATTCTTATGAATAAGAAGCATACAATGTTTTTTCAAGCCTACAACTCTCAGGATACATGTCTGTCGGTTACCATAAGATTCTCAGAACACCCCACTCGTTCAGTATTTGCATAAATTCCCCTTCAACTGACCTGAACTATGGTTATGTTGTTGGTTGTACCCTCTGTAAATGAGACGAAGCGTGCTTGCGAAACTGTGAATAGATCGCGTCAACAGAGTCCAAGCCATTTGTCGTCCATTCAATGGATGGACAATAAAGAATGAAAACGCACGCATCTGGCATGCCGAATGTTCTTAAACGTAAACAGAAATTGGATGCGCTTAAAAAGAAAATCAGCCATTTTTAGTGAGACAGTTCAACGAAATAATTGCTTTCTTTTGTGGAATTTCATTTTCCTGCATGATAAATAGCCAGTGCTCACACAGTCTCTAGCGAGTTTTATTGTTCGTCGTACATTCTCACTTCGCTGGAATAAATATGATACACATATTATGAATGTGAAAGGCTTCACGTTTACCAGTGAACTTCAAAAGCGTGAGGAGAATGTGTGGAGCACCTACATTTTGAGAATTCCAATTCAACGTGTCGAAGGCATTTACTTTTTGTATGTCGTATGTACTTACATCAATTCATACGTTTTTCCCTGTGAAACTTCAAAGAAATTTAAAATAACTTCAGAATTCAGAAGCGAGTTTGATAGCAACAGTTTACTACATCCGTCCCGATTTCCTCCAAAAATTGTACAAACGAAGATATACATGTATGTTCAGAGTTTACTATTTGTCCATACTTGGCAAGCATCCATCCGCTTTCTCCTCGTCGGGGAAAAGCTTTTTACTTAACCATGGCTTTCGCCAGCTCGAGAAAGAAGGAAGGCAGGAAAAGCTGGAGGACATACTCATACTCTGGATGATCATGATTCAGACAAAAGTTCCTGTGTGGAAACATCGTGGCTTCATAATTCACCTGCCTCTGCTTGAGTCAACACCGTCACTGGGTTTTGTTCTCCCTCTCCACTTTCTCGTTGTCCGTGTTACACCGTTTAATCAGTTTAGAGCCACAAGAAATATCCGTTCAAGAGGAAACAACCTGTTACAGAAGTTTCTAAGAGAACTTTTTTTCCGATTTTGGAAACTCTTTTACTCTTTTCAACAGTTAATTTGTTTTTGCAAAAAAAGGTCAACAGTCTTCCCTTGAGGGGTTGGAGACAGGTTTTCACCAATAATTGTACCTTTGAACCAGTCTGGAACAGTTTTTGTTTTTGTATCAAAATAATTCTATTTCGTAACAATAGAAGAAAAAAAGGTTTCGTGTACCCACACAATTTTGAGTCTACCTGTACATCTGAGGTCTGAATGAATTATTCATAATAAAATATACTTTTACTCCGTACACTCAACTTTCTCGTTGGATAATAATTTGAAAGAAAAAGTTTGGACAAAAAGTACCTACCTACAAAGGCAAGGAAAGAAATAATACACAGTCCAATAATATTTAATGCAATGCCTTCAACTTTTTCACTGACTGCTGCCAAGTTATTAAATTAAAAGTTAGGGAAGTATGGCTGTACGTCGTTGTCTCTCTCCGCCCCAGTTAGTGGAGGCCCAACCTAAAGGGATCCTAACAATGCTGACACGTCTATTAGACTTGACTAGTTCTGTCATCGTAAAGACATTTGTGGCATCAAAGGAGCGGAACAGGTTTCCATAAAAGATATAATCAAGTGAAGAAGCTCTATTGATTAGAAGAGCAGAAAACAAGGAGAGGAGGAAGCATACACAACCCTGACCGTTTCTCATCGTAATCTACACTTTGACATTGCCTGCTCCGCTGGCACACCGCGTCCAACGAGCTCATGAAGGTAATTTGATAGAAAAGGCTTATTCTCTCAACTTAGACTCATTCGGGCTTGCTAGCACATAGCTTGTAACCTGAACCGGAAAAAGCCAGATCTGCTTTCAGTGACCATTTGAGATTTCGCCTCTTCCTGTGAGCAGCAACGAAGAAGGTAAGACTTTTTTTTATATGTATCTACATTAAAATGTTTTTTTCCAGCCTGCTTACCTTCTGCTTACGTCTTTTGATTTCGACGAGAATGTGATTTTCATGGAAGCTCAACGAAGAAATGGTGTATTTTGCTTCTTGTCAGTACTTACATACATGTATAATGTTGAGTTCACAGTTCTTGAGTCCGAAAGGATGATGCGGTGAAGATTGAGATTTGTAAGATTTACTGTTATAGCCCATATCATCCTCCTCGCGTATTTCATATTTACGATAGAAATGCTACAAAAAATGCGGGGTCTAGTTATAAGCAAGTATTTGAATGCACATAGGAATGCGTACCACAGTTACAGACGCCGCAATGATCAACTTTCCGGAAACTCCATGGGATGTGACTAATGCTCCACTTTTCTTCATTTTTCAGCCCTGAGTTTGTTTAGATGGGGATTTGCACATTTCCCATTGAAAATTAGTACTGAGTTCCAAACTAGGTGAAAATACATCATCGGTATCATAATCATGGCTATCTAATGAATGCGAGGCGGTGTTTCAAAGGAAAATGCACTATGGATATATGTTTATAGATATAGGTACCTGTTTCTGTAAATACTTTTATTATTTCCTCCATTGAAAATCCTACTTTCATATGCGCATCTTGGTTTTACATGTGAACAGTTGGAATTACAGACACTGAAATTCCCGAGGAGCGTTGCGCGTGCACATTCTCTATTCTGTGGAAGAGGAGGTTGTGAATGGACGAGATTTTTTGGACATGGTTCTGAATTTGCGTAAGATATTCTGACAAGTTCCGTCTCGTGAAAAGTACTTGCAAACGTATCAATTGCCATTTGAGACGAGTTATGTCAGAGCTGCATAAATATAAAAATTCAATGAATTAACCACCTAGGATAAATTTGGCGACATTGGTGAAGGACATATTTTTCACCCGAACTCTGCCATTTTCCAATTCTTACGGTACACAAGTTTCAATTCAATTACAACTCCTCTACATTCACTCAGGCAGTAATTGGAAATATGGTGGAAAAATTGAGAAAGGAAGGAATTTTCGAATGTTTTCCATTGTTTGACTTGTTTGCGCTTTCTTAGTTTCTGACTTTTTTCCTTTATTCATTTAATTACCTCGAATGAATTAGTAGAAAAGTATTTCCTCTCCTTTGTCACTGTACCGTGAGGGCTTTCTTTCGAAAACTTTTGTTTTCTACTTTAATAGCAGGAGAGTAGTACATAAGTGGGACGTCGTAAGGCAACTATACCTCATTCACAATATCTGGCGCGTCCTTCAGATAGACACTGTAGAAACAGAAGATATCTCCTTGAAAACTTATTAACAGGAAAAAGTGCGTCATCATAGCAAGAAAATTAAATCTCTCGATAATTTCTCACAGGTTGCTATTTTTTGTACAGCTTCGTAAGGACAAGTAACAAATTACATATTTCCTTCCTGTGCCTATTCGATACATTAAATCGTCAAAGTTGAATTAATACCAATCTTCCGTCAACGTTATTTCCATTGTGCTCGTCTTAATTTACTATTTAAGCTAGTTTCATCAAGTTTCATAACAGTTATGTGCATATTACCCAAACTGCGATGGTAATGTTTGATTGCACGTCAAGCCTCTTCTTTGTCACTGGGAAATTAATACACAAAATCATGCACGATGAATCTATGTAAATGGCAATTTGATTGCGGAAGTCAAGGTCGCTGATTTCCGAAATGAGTCAGTGACGCCGGCGCCTGTGCTCGTACGTGCTGGTAGCATCCAGCTTTGCTCCGATTGCGTGCATACATAATTGAGAGGCTTCATGTGCAAACCCATTACTTATGAAGCAGGGGATAATGGACCTTTTTAAAAATGCAATTAGGAATTAGTATGAAAATAGAGAGTGCTACACGGCATCCCGTTTAAAATAGTTTTCATTTCAGTCGAACTAAATCTGTATCATGTGCATATAAGTTGCATTCGGGAAATGAAATAAGCGAATCACGAGGACGCTTATTGGTCCTGAGAAATCCCATTTTGCTGAAATTGTAACTCTGGCCTAATTATCCTCAAACGGGCGGTCGTCTCTGCGTTTTCCTGTGCCAGTTGAACACGTGAGATGAATAATGCAATGGGTCTTTCAAAACTCGAGAGACTCGAGTTCACGACAAAGTTCTTAGAGAATCCAGAGAAAATCCCTTCAGCCAATAAGTTGGTGCGCAGGTCTGAAATAGTTCTCGAGTTTTTCTAAAAGCTAAATTAATACATTTAGTTGATATCGGTGTAAGCGTACCAACAAACTGTTGGATGGCACCTAATTTAATTTCATATTTCCTCATTTCCATCAATAATCAGCGCTCAAGCGTTCCACATCGATGTATGTACATAAGTCCGAGTGACACCGTATTGGCGTGTCTATTAATACTAAATTACGGGAAATTGACGTGTATGCCTTTTAATTTTCATCAAGGCTGTGTCGAAGCTTTTCAGTTTCTAAGAGAGAATCAGTTTCAAATTTGTCCACGTGTGTTTATGTGAGTAAATTATACAGACATAATGTTTTTGTCCTCTTGTTGTAAGTGAACTTTATTCTCGTAACCTGTCGATGGCTTCTCTGTAATTTGCAGAAGTACAGTGTTCCGTGCCAAGTTTTGTGAAGGAGATGTGCAACGATTGTGATACATTAAATGAAACACAATTTGGCTGATTACAAATCATAATGATTAATGACAATCATCCAACGCAAAATTGCTTCAGATTAAAGTACCTACTGCAAGGGGGAATCCAGCACATCTCTTAAGTACACAAATCCCTTCAAAGTAAAATTTTATTTTTACATGAAAATAAGGTACGCTCTCGGTTTTATGATCTGCCTGCATAAAAATATATTTGTATGAAGAGATAAATACGCTGACGTAATTCCTGTCTTCTTTTGGGCAGAGTCTGATATTCGCTTGACAAAGTCCAGGACGCAAATGATAGGGCACAGCCTCATTGGCCGAATTATGTATAAATATTTAACAATACGTGCCAAATACGGTGAAATCAAGAATGACTTCAATAGAACATGAGCTTATTTTTGTGATCTTTTGCTGGCCATGCCCACGTCTTCTTGAAGGACAAACGCTGAAAACATAAACTCGCAGTTTATCCCCTCGCCAAAGAGTTATAGCGGAGGACAAACTATAATGGTGAAATTAGAAACCCGAAATGTTTAATTCCTGGAATAGAGATCCGACTGTGATTGCAAATCTGCTGTAGTTATGGCATACGTAACGTGACGGAAGTGCGCCTTCCACTCATGAATGGCTCCCTAAAGGAAGTGAGCACAATGCAAAGTCGTTTTCTGCTCGCCTTACGATTATATACCCCTCGCAACAAAGGACACGGGCAGAGGAAAATGCCACTTGATTGACTTCAGTGACGCATATGTGCCTCTAAACGGAGGGAATTAAAAGATCATTTAGTGCATTACATAAATAGTTGATATAGGCCGATGAAGGGATGTGTCGCTATAATTAAAAGGTTCAAGTGACAAAAACATACATCAGTAAATATACGAAGTTTTCGCTGTGCCCAACTAGATGAGATTTTTGGCGAGAATTATGAAGAGGCTAGGTTTTGTATTCAATCGAACCACGGAAAGTGGAAATTGTGTTAGCAAGTGAATAATCTGATGGAGCGCTTGACCTCTTAGTCAAATATTTAAATCAAATTTACGGCATCTTGAGCATAAAATCAAGGGGAAAATTATCCTTATATCTACGTTTGTGTATATGTGTATCTACGTTCATGTATTTTAATTGTAAATATGACCCTGGGGCTCAACTTACCTATTTTTATAGGACTCCCCTTGTACTGAATAAATAAATAAATTACGTTATATTTCGCACTGCATCAGCGTGGAAGACATTTTATCATGCATAAAGCCAATTTTGACAAAAACTACATAAAATATGTCGAAATTGGCTGAGGAAGTTTTTCTTGTACTAGGAATTCGACGGATTTGCTTGTTTCAGTACTTGTGCACACTGCACACTGTTGACTGTTAGTCAAAATTTACTTACATACAATGAAGTGTTTGTGAAACGTGAAGGCTGGAACAAATAGTGTGGGTCGAGCAGTTGTCATCTTATTTATGTATTTAGCAAACTTTATTTACTTATAAATGCATGTTGGCTCCGTCTTTCGTGTAGTTTCTTAACGCTGGAATGAGACGTCATGAGTTTCTTTTAATTTAGGAAAATTTCCTGCAACTGAAGGGTGGCTTCTCCGAATTTTTTTATCTACATACATACAAGCTACGACTCATTAACTTGCTTTTCATTCCATTTTAGAAGTTTGGCGAAGAAGGTACTTAAGCGGAGCCTTATTATAACTTGGGACCAATTAAACTTATTAAAGGCATGTTGTACAAAGACGGGTACTATATTTGTCATGCAAAATCTCCTAGGTCATAAATGACAACAGAGATTTTTGCTTTGTGATTAAGTTAAGCGTTGTGAAAAAATTAAAGAAATAGGAGCTCCATGTAACCTTTTATACATATTTTATGGTGCGATTTATAGGGAAGCTGTTGAACGACGATCAAGAAATGTGTATAAATTTATGAAGCTTTCAAAATCAATACGTAATACAGGTATTTCCAAACTGGCAAAAGTTACGCCGTACATGTTTGCAATCACGTGTCTTGTTCATTCCCAGCAACGATACTTAGTGTCGATCTTTCTCGAATAAGCGTTTGTAATCTAGAATAAAGATACGCTACAAAAAAGTATTTCGTAATAAAAAGAACTCACTACGAAAGAACTTCTTTTTGATGGGCTTAATCTTTAGAAAAAATAATTGGTAATGTGCAAAGCTCCCTTCAAGGATGGAGGCTTATGGACGTTTTGATATTTGCACATTACTACTTTAGCTAAGAAGGAAACAAAAGCATGTGGAGTGGCTCTTACAGAAAATTGATCCCCTTGAAAAGGCTTTCTTACACAAATATGAAATCATACTTACACAAAATACAAAGCAGAGCTTAAACTAGGTATACATACATCCATGCCTACCGACCACGTCATCCAGCCTCTCCGAAAATCTACTTGAGTTGCTTTAAAATTCTGAACCAATTTAAAGAGTCAGTAACTTTGATGAAAGTAATCCCTATGAATAACGCACCAGCCCAACCTCCATAATCCAAATGAATATTTTTCTCGTATGATAGAATTACACATGTAATTTCAATTTACAACTTTCCATTTCCGTTCCCTCTCCAAGCGTAGTACAAAATCGATCAAATATGCAATACACTTAGCCGAAAAAACTCCTCTCGACTCTTGTGTCAACTAAATGACTTGTACACTTTGAGCCGAGAAAGCGAAGATTAAGATGAAGTGGAGCGCATCGAAATCTGACCGCTTATCTATATGTACATGTACCAAGATGATTAGGAAACGATGTCGCTCAAATAACGTCATTTTCTGTGAAACCTGCACTAAATTCTGGGGAAATTGGAGAGAAGTTTCGAGAACTCGATTGAGCGCTCACTTAAACCGAATACACAAGGGGAAGCCACAGAGTACATAATGCGTTTAAGCATTTGATGGTATGCCTTATCTGTTAAACATCGTAGCATAAGCATATCATTTTATACACGATTGAATCAATAAATTTTGAGTTACGCGTTTAATTACATGCCTCCGCAACGTTTCCATTAACCTCCCGCCAAGCCCTCCAGCAAAATGTTGTCATCATAATTTCTTATGCATCAACTTTATCTAATTTCAGGAGAAAAACATTGCTTAAGAGTTATTGAGAAGACAAAGAAGGTGAGAGATGGAACGTAGCGACCTCAGCCAGTTTCACAATAGTTTCTACCCGATTACTTCCGGAGTGAGTGCGGGGTGCAATGGAAGTAGTGAGTCGGGAAACTCAACAAGTCTGCTGAACTGCACCACTTCCAGCTTAAATGAGGATACTTTACACAATGACACCAGTAATTCGGATGATCCTTACTTCTACCCGGACTATAGTCAAGTAAGCACATGAACAACCACATCAAAAAAGCTTTTTTCTCTTTTCCCAAAATCTTTAGTCTGGAGGAAAATCAAAGAAAAGTTTGCTCAACGGTAGGCCTTTTGTAGTCATTGCACGAATTCTGACTTCCATTAAAGCGTCGCGGCAGTACTCTTGTTATGTGTATGTACTAATGTCTTCCGCCAAAAAATTGGAAGAAAACCTTCACTTTAAATGAGAGATGAGATCCTCTTACAAACTCTAGGCAACTTTTCCCTTTTTCTTCCCTATTTAAAAAAATGGAATAATGACAAGAAAGAGAGAGAGAATCAAGTAGTCTTGTTTTCAAGTTGTAACAATGAACCTCAGTTTTTATTATATTTACTTCATCCAGTACTTCAAAGGATTGTGATCATTACCGCTGATCAAGTACAAAAACCGGTAGTAAAACTTGCGAAAAATGATACAGAATGGTTTCACCATTGGAAAGTTACCAATATTGAGCTGCGTGTTACCAAGTTCCAAGGTGTAGAGTTGCGCAAGATCTTTTGAATTTAAAACTTTGTGCGCTCACAAAAAACCAGGTTGCTGCTGTTAAATGTATAAACACATTTCAGCAAAATATTAGTAGAGTAGATGTGCCGAAGTTGGGTTGATAAACTTTTTTGACCAAATTATTGCGTGAAATTCAATTTAAAAAATCATTGTTCAGCCAATACATTAATCCTTGAAAGGGTTTACTTAACGCTTTCGTCGTTGTCAAATGAGGCTAGCTTTCAAGTGCAGAACTCTATGTTTTCTATGATCATTTAAAAGCTTGTACCATTGTAGAATCTTGCCAAGTCTATCTGCTAAACTATCTATTTACATGATCTTAAGAAATTCTCCTTTCAGCAGCTCGACTCACTCAGAAATAGCAACACTGTCCAAATTTTATTTGGATTGATGCTTTCTCTTGAGTATCTACGAGTCCATGAGAAGAGTCGTCTGTGTGTATATATAACCTTATTTCCAGGAATACACGTGCTTGTAAAGTCAAAAGTAAATTAGAAGTGATGACTTGTGCACATGTGATGATACCACGGTAGTGGATTCATCTCTGTGGCTTTATGCTGGCGCGTCATATCACTGAAACTTGATATCAGTGCGAGAGTCACAGTCTCAGACTCAATTTGAAAACCTACACCACTCACTTTTCTCGTGATGAAGCGGGATGCTCCAGATAGAAGTAGTCTTTGTTCATTGTTTCTTCATTACTCATTCATAACGTTGGCGTGCCGCACTGGCGCTACCAGCAACACGACCGACAAAATTCATTCCAGACTGAAAAAAAATCTTTGTTCATTGTTTCTTCATTACTCATTCATAACGTTGGCGTGCCGCACTGGCGCTACCAGCAACACGACCGACAAAATTCATTCCAGACTGAAAAAATGCATAAAAAATAATGCCATGTCATTTAGTCCTCCTGTAATGGATTAAATTGGGCCAAACTAGAACCTTAAGGCAGCAGCAGAGCCAACAAGCTGGAAGTTCCCATCGTTTGCAATATGCAGTTTTCCTAAAATGCAATGAAATTAGTACTTTGGCGAATAATTAAGCACATGAAAAGGAAAACAAAAAGTGTAGTTACCCTCAATCTCAACCGCATTTACAGCATGAGAATGTAAGTGAAATGTAGAGTTATAAAAGAGGAATAAACTAGAGAGATGAAAATCAAATAGACTCAAGTTTAAATGTCAAAATCAAAAAATAAGCCAAAGTGATTATTTTCATGGGAGATTAGATTGAGTGTAACAACAGCACATGGAAACGTAATAATGTTCCAGAGCATTTTCCGTTGACGACGTCTGCGTTTATTTGTGAACAGGTGATCCAGAAGAACGAATCCCTTTGTGGATTTCCTTTCAATAATAACATTTATTTTGAAAATGTAATCTTTTATTGTCCATTGTCCCGTTATTTACGTCACGGCAATCTCGGATGCTTTATTTGAAATCCAATCCTGCATTACCAACTGCTAACGTTCATATTACTAACGTGTGACTTAAGAGATCGCAGAGGCATACCGGAAGTTATTGATTTACTCAAACTAAAATTCACGTTTGATTAAAAATAGAGAAGCGTGAAAAAGTGCTTTGTAAAGTGCATGATACGATATCTAGCATTCAATCTCTCTCTCCTAAATCTGAGCCAGGTTTCCAAAAACCGTACGCTGGAGCGAAAAGGTACATGAGCTTTAGTGCATTTTATATTTCCATTCAAGGCACTTCAACCTGATGATGATTTACAGGGTTGTTGGCGACTTATGTAATCATAAACATGAAGTGAATAATCTGTGAAGATAAACGCTGCAAATCTTGCTAAGTTCATCAAATTCGAGCGTGTAGTTGAAAAAAAATTTCATGGAGATGTGTTGTATAATTATAGATCTTTACGAGCAAGATTTGCGTCGGTAAATAGAAGACAAGAAGAGGTGAAAAACGTGTCAAAATAAATGATCAATTAGGCAAGAAGCCCAACTTTGTCAACAAATCCAAGCGGCTCATTCTTCTTTGACATATGCACTTGTACGACTGCTCTACATACATACAAAGGCATAGAAAAGGGTAATGGTACAAAATACGATTCTCTCCACAGCAAAAACCTCGTTCGTAATGTATAGGCATTTGAGTGAAATGATCCATTCAGGGAAGAAAATGCAAACAAGCTGGAGAAACCATTATTTGTAAAGTTGTGGAAAAGAGGATGTACAATGCTAAACATAAAGATGACGTCCTTCAGGAGAACAGGAAACTGCGGATGCTTACCTTGCTTGAGTCGTTTTCCCGTGATAAATTGAAAATCTAACTGAATGGAAAGATTTTTATCGAGGAGAAGTATAAGTTTGTGTATATGCTGGCGCTCAATGGAGCAATAAAAGAGTAAAACGTGTGTATCTCATCTACCACCAACACAAATGAAATGGAATTCCGAGCAGTAATGCCATTTTTCTTATCTTTTTTTCAACTAGAAATTGCGTCCTCACACGAAACTTGATACCATCCCCTATGAGTTTACTTATTGTAGTTAAATAGGAGAAGGATATGAGAATTTATTTATTTCGCGATGTTTCCCAACGACAATTTCGCCATGTAATTTTGTAATGTCGGCATACATGCATATTGAGTCAAAGTTGCGGGGGGAAAGAGTCATGTTTGAAGTGATCTAATTTTCGTCATATTTTATTTCGCAGATCCCCACGGTCCGCATAATATTTATGGTGATTGTTCATCCTCGAGTGCTTCGTCGGAGTGTTGTAAGTGGCGAGCTCAAAAACACGGACGATGAAATATGTACATAAATGTTACTTACAACTAATGATATCTTATCCGGTAGCAAGTGATTGGATTTGCACTGCATGTGACCGTCGTTGCGGTCAGAGCCGCCGTGCGTATTGATTTTTTAAATGATTGCGTGACTTTCGCCGACACAAAAACATTCAGCGTTGTTGTAGATGAGCAGAGTATTGACGCCGTGTAATTGAGAAGGGTTCACCTTCAGGTATAGTACATACTATAGCCTACTCTGGTCTTTAGGAAGTTGTTGAAGAAACTTTCTGAATGCATATACAAAATGCATATAAATCTTCGTTATTGGCTCAATTATTTTAAAATCATTAATATTCGGATTTACTGAAGGCTAGAGAAAATAATGAGAGGGAAGATTTTACCATGCGTTGCATTTGATTTGTCTTTTCCTTTAGGTTAAATTTTAATTCTTGTGTTACATCCAAGTTTACAACTTTTTAACGTAATTTTTTATGTGGTTACCAATCAGATCTTTTGGGTACGTTGGTACTCCGGCACAATAGATTCTACATATTAAGTTTTCATCCGATCGGAAGTTGCGTAAGCGAAGGAGAAACTAATTAGTGGGAAAAGGCGCAACTTCCATCCGCTCTGTAACGGAATCGTCGAGTAATTTAAACGAACTGTGGGAATACTGTGATATCGATATCAGCAAAATTTAGCGAAAAACCGCTTACTCACGTATATACATAAAAAATGCTTCCTCTGCGTCTTCTGATATTATAATATTTAACTGTATATAGGACGTTTTTTGGAGTTTTGCGGAATCAAGGAGTGGGCTAGTGAAACGTTTGCTACCGTATTGCCCAATGTCAGTTTTTACAAAATTTGATTTCTTAAGAAAAACTATTTATCTCGAGTTTCTCTGAAGACTTTGTCCAGAATATGAGTGGGGAGGAACAGGATACAAGAACGTTCCGCAAATACGAGTAGACCTCCGACGTGTGTAATGTCAAACAACATCAGTTTTCTCACTGACTCGTGCATAAGTTGTAAGTCCAGAATATGAGTGGGGAGGAACAGGATACAAGAACGTTCCGCAAATACGAGTAGACCTCCGACGTGTGTAATGTCAAACAACATCAGTTTTCTCACTGACTCGTGCATAGTTGTATAAAAAACATTTAATTCAACTCAAGAGCATGATTTCGCAACATTTTCTGTCTAGAGCTAGTTGGAGGGGCAGACAGGTATTTACATAAAAGTTGAGTGACATCATCTCGTGGAGCCGCGCAAATATCAGCCAAACTTCAACCTGTTCCAGCAAGAAAAGAACATAATATATTATGGATACGTGATGATACAATATTGGGGAATATCTCCAGAGATATTTTTTTACATATAAAACAGTATTGTTTTTTTTGCCATTTTCAAGTAGACTTTGCTTCAAGAGAAGAAAAGGCAAAGCATAAGCCAAGTCAAGGATAACATGAACGTCCTTTTGCTTAAAGCTGACACTTGTACTGCTTTTATCGTAATTCGAAAATCAAACTCCCAATAATCATTTCTTCCCTATTATTCTATACACTCTCATGACTAATGCAAGGTATGCCGTTGAAAATAGACATTTATCTCTTAGTAAAATAAAGGTGCTTTATCATATTTCAATCCTAAATCATATGAGAGCATAATATGTTTATTGTACCCTTTGATAAGTTTCATCTGGTACATCACAATATCCTTCTTTATCAGATTTGCTTTTTGTCTTCCTGGTTCGTGGGGTATTTGGATTGGTAGGCTGTCCAGTCAGAGAATACAAAAAACATTTTTGCTGTAGAAATTTGCGAGGGTAATTATTGTACAACTAAAACATGACTGCTTTCAATGGCA
>JAHZMY010000921.1:0-14294 GCA_027743915.1 Seira sanloemensis
GCCTCTCCCGCAAACTTTCCTCGAGAAACTTTAATGCACACACAGAGAAAGAGATGGAACAACTTTAGTTCTCATCTTTAAAATGGTTCGATTTATTGATGTTCCTTTGTATGCATTACCTTCACGTTTCGTTTGACTTGGGCGTCCTTTCCTCTCAACAAAAGTTGCTTTCTCAATTCCTTATTGTCCTTCTCGAGCTTTTCAATTTCTTTCTGGTATTTTAACTGCACTTTGATAAGCTCCTCCTGAAGTTGCTCTACCCGGCTATACAGTGACTCTGTATGATTTTTTAAAATGCAGCAATTAAAACATTGTAATTACACAACTTTAAAAGTTATTCTGTATTTTAAAATGTTGTTAGAACGCACCAACTTTATCAGCTTTGCTCCTACCAAACACGGACCCCTGCGCTTCCGCCGCTGAAAGCAAAAACCAAAACGGACAAATATAACACAAATCGGTTGAATATGCTACCTGAATTTATCGACGCCATGGAGGGTTGGCTGATTGACGTGTTGACTAAGAGGTAGAAGGGGGAGTTTAAAGCAAATGTGTGATGATTTTAAGAAACTAACCATGAATTTTCAGATTCATAGATGCTGTGACACAAGCGAAAAAAAAGGATTTTCAGCTTTCAGAAGCTGTAAAATAAATTCTTGATACAAAATAGTAAGAGCCACACACCTGCTGACATTCTCTGCAAAATTGTGGCTCCCTTCGCTGCATCCGTCGGTTGTTGCACGTTGTCTTGTACACTTTCACCTTCCTCTGTGGCCCTAATTGCTCGGTCAAGCCTGTCGTCAAACCATTCTTTTAAAGTGGTGAATCGCTCCCTTCCCAGCTCTTTGTATTTGGGGTCGATCTCAAACTCTCTGATTTTGTCACGGAGTTCAATCACGGAGCCCTGCCACGAATCGATTTTCTCTGGAGGTGGGAGGAGATCTTGCAGCCATGACATGTCAGGTAAGTTGTCCTTCCATTGGGTGTAGGACTGGAAACCAGACAAAAAATTTCAACAACTAACTGGTATTGTTTTATTACATAAACATACAGCAATTTTTATGTTCCATCTTACCTGGTGCAAACTGATCCCTCCGGCTGCAGCTCCTCCGAGCAGTAAATATCTTAATTTTAAGGCCGACCTTACCGCTCGGGCAACGAGAATTGCGAATTCTCGCCGAGGAATCTGTACTACGGTTCCCCTATCACTTCCGAACTGGCCACCGCTGTTCGAACTAATGATAATTCTGGCACATTGAAGCGTCCTGCTGCTGTTACTGACTCGCCACATCTTGAATAACGTTCGGCCTACTGCGAGCACTAACTGACTAGTTTGATGAAGGTCTCACTCACTTCCATTCAAAACACAACACAGTTTACGCGAAATCATTGGATAACTTTAATGATACAAAAATGCACGCTAGCACGCCCAGAATGTAAGCATAGCTTTTGACATGTGGCAGGATTTGTGTTCGTAATAAATGGCGTTACAACTTACGCCGGCAATTTGTTGATGATTATTCTGTTGGGAGATGCTTTAATCACGTTTTCCAGCTTCTTGTTGTTGAACCGTCGTGGTCATCATGTGTTCGCTCACCATCACTGTTCATTTCTAGTATCGACAGTTGGAAGGGCTACTTTATTAACTTATCATGCCTGTGGTTATCCAGGATCATGGTCAGATTATTTATTATGACTGAAGGAATAAAAAATACAAGATTCTAGGATATCATCATGAGGTGTTCCTTACAAAGATTTTTGTCTGATGTAAATCTTTGAACCCCTCAGCAAACACTCGACCCTGCAGCACTCTGCGAATTCATGAAAATTCCCCTAGAGCACTCTCATAACTAGTGCCCACTCATTGTGAAAGACGTTTAGAACGGCTTGTTTTGATCATTTCGGGAAACGTACATTTTGGAGTAACAAGATAAAAATTAGTTAGGATATTATTATTTTTAATTAAAAGGATGCAAACTTACTATTTTAGTTTATAGTTTAATAATTTCATGTTCCTAGATTAATCCATACATGTGGACTTATTCACATGTTGATATCAACAATCAAAACTTTTAAAATCATGATTTATCAGAAAAAAATTCAGCTTGAAACAAGCTAAACCTGCATCATTATAATAACGTTAGGATCGCTTTTGGTAATATTATCGACATTTGGGAAATTTAGGGGATAGTTTTTACATGTATTTTAGAATGAATATTTACGCTTTAATTTCTCGATGTGGGATAACAAAGAAAATGAGAACGGGAGAAATTTATATAAAACGTATACTATTCGGGAGTTCCTCGACAGGCAAGAGTGAAAACGAAAAAAAAACATTCTGAAGCAAAGAAAAGGAGAAAATTATACTAATTCTATGACGCATTCGACGAAAATGCAGAAACACTAACAATTCTACAAAAATTAGCTTTTAAAATGCATTTTTACTGACTTTTACTTAGGTAAGCCTCTTTCCGATTCCAGGCAGAAACTACAGAATGAAAAATGATTAAGATAAGGGGTCAGAGGAGGAAATGATATGTACATCATTTAGCATTGTGGCAATGATATGGACTAACTAGCAGCAAAGGCGAGGCGTGTCGTTCTCTCTTGCTGCATTTGGACCTGACATACTTCTTATTACTGTGCAGCGAATTTATTGCAAATTGGAAATCACATGGAAGTTGCAAATTTTTTATGTGGTTTACAATCCTACGCTCTGTTTGTTTGCGAGGAAACACGTTTGCAGAAGAAATGTAGCAAAAGCAAACAGCCAGAGTCCACAGCCTAGTCTAGGTCTTTGCTCCCTGCCGGGTTTTCACCCGCTGCAGTTTACTCTCAATAATAAAAAAGTTAATAAGCTTTTTTCCTATTTTATAGAGTAGCTAGAAACTGACGCCAGCATTGTCCATGTCTTTAAAAGCTTTTCGGTATTGATTCAAATAGCCCCAACCTAATTTCTGTATTATCTCATTTCCCTGCCTGACACATGACGGAAACATTATTCTGCTCTTCATTCGTACTTGAGCCTTGTGCAAAAATTTTTTTTGCAGGCATGAAAACTGATGCAGTCATTTCAAAAGGCTTACTTGTATATGAAGCATATTTCGACTTGCATTGTGTGTTCGCGAAAATTTCTTCAGGCTAAAAAATAACAAGCCACAAACATTCCTTAACAAACAATGTGAGTTTTGTTGAAGCTCTCTCTTTGTTTCGAATGCCGATATATCTCT
Organism: Seira sanloemensis; assembly: GCA_027743915.1. Classification (NCBI taxonomy): domain Eukaryota; kingdom Metazoa; phylum Arthropoda; class Collembola; order Entomobryomorpha; family Entomobryidae; genus Seira; species Seira sanloemensis. Next base: position 3,231 of record JAHZMY010000921.1, read on the forward strand.
ATTTATTTCCAGAAAATCACGAGTGAAAGCCGTAAATTACTCAATTTGCCCTGATTCGGCTGTGAGCACACTAGTTTAAACCGGAGGAAATCCTACTCCATTCATAAAGTATCTTTCACTTCAAAATCCTCGGGCCTACTTTGTATACTATATTTTCCAGTTTATGTCTTTCCAATTTGCCCGACTCTAGAAATAACAGTTTATATATATGTGGAAAAGGGATTTTTTTGTCTGGAATGGCAAAAAATGGTGATGTTGGTGAGCCAGCAGCGTGAAGCGAACTGCAACCACCCATATCATATGTACAAAGTAATAATCAAATTACACCTTGTCTTTATGCATGTTTTTCCCTAAAGTAAGGACTACCAAATTCATAATTCGCATGAATTGAATAATAATGACAGGATGTTTAGTTTATACATAGTAGCATCTTAATGTATATGGCTTTTCAACAAAATTTTAAAAAACAATGACATGATTTTTACGAAAAATGCTTTTCTCGTTCTTTGATGAAAATTTTGTATTTGGTTTTACCTGAGCACCTAAACAAAGTTTCATTTGGCAAACTTGTATTTTATTAAATACGAATACGTGTTGATGTAATTTGTCCTGAAAATCACAGAATTCAAAGCAAAGTTTTGCACAAGAGCTGGTTAACCCTTTGTTATAGGCATGTTTTGAATACAAAAGGATTTTGGGGGCTATACAAAAGGCTTAAAATGTACTTCAACTTGGCCTATGGCAAGGTGTCTCAAAATATGCCTTCGTAGAATGTACTCTCATGAATATTATACGAAGCATAAGAATCGTGTGCTTTCCATACAGCTTGCATCAATGCAATATGTATGCACTTATGTATGAATATAGCTTTTTAGGTGCGAGCTTATGCTCCATATACACACTCTCTCCCCATCATTTCCGATGGGAATTTCAGGTTGCTTTCACCCTGATTCTGCGCATCCAAATGTGGGAGGATTTCCCGCAAATACCCGGGTATAGGGAGTGACAGCTAAATAGCTTACCTTGGTATTCCTCTGTACTACTTCACAAGGGAAGCACATATATTTCGGCAGCTCTTGCTCTCCTTGGAGCCAAAGAAAGGAAACAGAAACAGTTGGTGGAAATAGCTGATTCACTGGACGATCGAGTCATGCAGACTTGAACGAGGAAAATACTCTTTCCCCAAATAAGGTCTTTTGTGCTTTTTCCTGGTGAATCAGCCAGTGCGTAGATCTATGCTAATGTGTGTAGGTTATTGTAAATACTGCTTTAGATATTTCATTTTAGTAAATTTATTAGTTAAAGCTAATGTTAGAGAGATGTGGATGTGAAGTGAAAATCATAAATTTTGTGTAAGAGTGTATGTGTGAAAAAGTCGTAATTTAGAAAGTTAGTTTTTACTGAAGTTTGTAAAGAGAAAGTAGTTGGAAATTGTTATGCTCTGACATAACGTGATTGAAAAGTTGGGAGAATTTTTTTGTGCTTCTGAGAATTTAAGCAATAACTGAAAATATGTCTTCGGTGAAAGTGGCGGTGAGGGTGAGACCCTTTAACAATCGGGAAATTACAAATGAGTGCCAGTGCATCATTGAGATGGAAGGGGATGCCACCACATGTAAGTTTTGGATTTGAACAGAATTCATTTCAAATGCGTTTAGTAACTTAAGCGCAATAGTATATATATTCAAACAAATCTACCTAAACATGAGAATGATATGAAGTTGGATGGAGCAAAGCGCATCAAAATTTTGGCAGTTTAAAAATATGTAAATATTTTTCATTTGAAAATATCCACATTTGAAAAAGTATCTGGTCTGCGTTTTGCTAAAATCGTAACGAATAAATGCCAAAAAAAGAAGCACTTTAATCGCAAAAGCTCTTGTCATTTCTTTATCATTAACTAGCAAAATAAAGAAAAAGCAAAAATTATTAGGAAAATGCGAATTATATAAATATACCTAGTTTCAAGGAAAATTATTATTCCTAAAGTTTCGAAGTATGGTGCACATATCTATTTTGTGGAAACTTTTTTAGTGTCCTTAAAATTTGTAAATGTTTTAAAATAAAGAATCCATGTACAAAGAAGAGTATGGACTCTAATACTGCAATGACTTTTTTGTGATTTAATTGTGACATAGCTCGGATGTATTTTATGAATTAAAATGTTTTAAATAATTTATCTAAACCCGTGTGGTGTATTCCCAAATACTTAAGAAATATGTATTTACAAAAACCCAAATCCTTCATCGATAAATAATTTCCCGCTGCTAATTTGTAGTCAACTCTGTAAAATATAATGATTTTTAAATTTCAGATATTACAAATCCAAAATCTTCCGGAAAGGATCCACCAAAATCCTTCAATTACGATTACTCATACTGGAGTTTCACTGATGTAAGTATTTATATCTTCCGCATATCTCATCACGTAATAATTTTTTTTCAACAATCATTTTTTTATGTCATCTGACATAACCTTTACTTAGAAATGATTGCATGAAGTGAGCCTTTAAATGCAGCATTTTCTATATTTTTTTACGATGCACTCTCCATTTGCAGCCATCAGACGCGAAATTCGCATCCCAAACAAAGGTATATGAAGACATTGGCGAAGAGATGCTTTTACATGCTTTTGAAGGTAGGCCAATAAAATTTAATATGGCTTAATGGCAACATACTTATACACTTACACTCACATACTTTTTGTCTCTGCTCCGCTGAGACTGAGAAAAACTCTCTTTTGGAGAAAGTTCTCTCGAATGGAAAAGTTTCGTACTCCACACATATTTTTTTCGGAGGATGCCCGTGCCAAACTCTAATTCCCTGGGTAGTGCCACTTGAGTCTGAATAAAACAGAACGAAACATTGTACTTAAATCATAGAAATGAACAAAAAACTTTTTCTCAATTTTCTCATTTATGTATATGCAATAGGCGTTTTCTAGTTTTCAGGTATTTAAAATGGGAGATAAAAATCTTTTTTCTAAATTCATTTGATATAAAATCATTGAGCAGAAATCTAAATTTAACCGAATTTGAATGGAAAAATATTTCAGCATCAATAATTTCGCTTTAATTCATTTTTACATTTAAAATGCCAATTTCCTTTTGCTCACAGGCACACACATGAACAAACTTTTTTTTCTCAAAAAGTCAAATGAATGCCTCCGTACGGAACGTGGGTGAAAGTCACCTTGCTCGTTAAGTCTCTTTTTTCTCTGGTCGTATTATACGTTCATCTTCACACTTGGCTGACTATTCCAGACAAATTCTTGTGAAAAAGGAGAGTTTTTTTATATCAAAGAGAGAGAAAAATACGAGATAGTAACGACGCCAATACGAACAAAACAGCTGGAAGTCACCCAGAGCATAAAACCAAAAAAGGAGTAAAAACAGTCACACAAGAAGTGAAGATGAACTGGAAAAGTCCAAGGTCGAGAGAGTATATGTCGTGTGTGTAACTCGAGCATCTTAAAACTTCTGGCTTAAAGAGCCTTTCCCATTTTCAGAGAAATTGTCTCATTCCTCCCAGCCCATATGTGGAATTATAATGATGCCATGAAGAGAAAGTAATGTACAGGGAATTAAAACTTTATTAGCAAACTTGACTACAAAATATCAAAGCAAAATTGTATTTTTTGACTCGTCATGCATAATGGAGAAAGTTCCGTGGAATATTTCCCTTTGAACAAATAATCATACGGATGGCAGACATTTTTCTTATATGTATCTCCGTAATTTGAAACAGGTTACAATGTATGCATCTTTGCGTATGGGCAAACTGGTGCGGGTAAATCATATACAATGATGGGGAAGCAAGAGGAGGGTCAAGAAGGCATCATTCCTCAACTCTGCAAAGATTTATTCCGAAGAATTCATGAAGACAAAGAGGGACTCCAGTGCTCCGTCGAGGTTTGTTGAAAACAAAAGTTTTTTCTTACGATCCCATGCCTCAACCGTGCACACTTCTATGTGATCCAGCCCAAAATTGCTTTCTCTAGAAGTAAAAATTCATTTCCCCCAGTTGACCTGATTTTGATGAAATTCTGGCAAAACAAAATTGTAAACATGACAATAATTGGGTCAGAAAGAAAGTGGATCTTGAAAATATTTTCGCCATTTGGTTACTCTCACTCACCGATATTTGCTTTGTTCAGGTCAGCTACATGGAAATCTACTGTGAGCGAGTGCGAGACCTACTGAATCCTCAAAACAAAGGGAATCTCAAAGTCCGAGAGCATCCACTTTTGGGACCATACGTTGAAGGTAAGCTTAGATTACGTTTTGAATGCGAAGAATGTGTTCGTTATTTGTGGAAATACTCCAACTGCCTCCATATGTTAAAGATCTGAGTAAACTCGCGGTAACGTCGTACAGCGACATTCACGAGCTGATGGATGTGGGAAATAAAGCTCGCACTGTGGCAGCCACAAACATGAATGAAACGAGTTCCAGGTTAGTAACGTTTTATGTTGGACTAACATTAATAATTCTAAGAGATAGTAAATGAAATAGATAACTGTAAAGGATATTAGTAGTTATATATATATCGAACCCGAAATTAATTATTGAAATAATTTATTCGGAAAGCTCATTGCATTATAAATGTAATAATCCATAATTGCATAAATCCCTCAAGAGGGATTATGAGTTCATTTAACAAGTATAAAGTCAAGTGTGTATCAAATTCATAACACAACTGTCAAAAAGCTCATTCATTCGTCTTTTTGAGAATTGATACTCGTCCGAAATTGGTGTACAAAAGAAGGTTGTCATGTTCCGAAGACATGTCCAGCATCACACACTCGTAGTCTTCTGTTGACCTTTTGTATAATATTCTCGTCGGATTAATATTTACCTTTTCTCTCCAGATCTCATGCAGTATTCACTATCATTTTCACCCAGAAACGCCTCGACATGATGACTAACCTGACAGCAGAGAAAGTAAGAGCAACTTTTTCGAGGATAAAATAATACTTAACAATATTGCTACTTTCCCACATCATTTGCACTCCCATATATGCATATATTTCCCTATAATGTATTAATATCTAAAAATTTTCAACTTAAAAAGAAAGTAGGGAAAAAATTGTGTAACCTAAATCATTCAGATTCAGAAACAATAAAGTATACTTTCTTCAGAAAAAGACAAATTGTTTGCTACGGGGCATTTTCGTACAGAGTTTTGTTGTGCAAGCGAATAAAAAATTTCTCTTTTGTTTTTTCCACTCTCGTTACACACTTGGCTAGGTCTCAAAAATCTCGTTGGTCGACTTGGCTGGATCTGAGCGAGCAGATTCGACTGGAGCAAAGGGCACAAGACTGAAGGAAGGAGCGAATATCAATAAAAGCTTGACAACGTTGGGCAAAGTCATTTCTGCGTTGGCTGAATGCTCGGTAAGAGAAGGAAAAAATTTCACTTCATTTCAGCTTCTGTTTTTTGTTTGTTTTCCTCGTACATAGGGCAAAGTCATTTCTGCGTTGGCTGAATGCTCGGTAAGAGAAGGAAAAAATTTCACTTCATTTCAGCTTCTGTTTTTTGCTTGTTTTCCTCGTACATAAATACATTTGAGAGTAGTGCTGCCGGGTAAAATGATACATGAGGAAGTTATATTTTTCACGGAAAAATGTTGTGGAGAAAGTATGGCCTTCACAACAACATATTAATTTTGGGTTGCGTAATCTCTGATTGCGCTATTTCTGTCTCTAATTCATTCCAACCCATGTCACATGCACCAGTATGCACACAATCCACGTAGAGATTTTTTGTCCTGGATTCTGGGCAAACATGAAATGTCCGGAAATTTTTTGTACATAATGCATACTATTTAACTTGACGCTTGGTATTTCACCATGTAATTAACGACATGTCTCTATCGTTTTATTACTGGAATGTTTGAAGACAAAGAAGACATCATCGAAGAAGAAAGGGGACTTCATTCCGTACAGAGATTCCGTTCTAACATGGCTTTTACGAGAGAGTTTAGGTGGCAACTCCAAAACGGCCATGATCGCTGCCATCAGCCCAGCAGACATAAATTACGAGGAGACGTTGTCAACACTAAGGTTAGACATGAAATGGAGACGTTGCTGACGTCATCCGAATGTAAACTTCCTAGGGGTGTATTGATTTTTGGTGGGCAGGCCAAATTCAAAATTGACAAAAAACTCATGATTTCATTTCAAACTCTTTTTGATTGTTACACGAGTAATTCTTTCTGGAATCTGTAAGGGGCAAGCTGCGATGTTTTGAAATTAAAATAAAGTTCTGTGCGATGGAAAGTGTTAGCTTTGCGAAGTCTATTAAGGCTATTGTTGGACACTGTATGCGTTTCTTAATTTTGTCACAATCACTTTTATGACCAAAAAGCACGGTTCTTGTACAAGGTCTAACTAGAATTAATTTCCATTAAAAATAAAAATTGTTTTGGTACTTTTCATGAAAATCACAAAATAAACCAGCATTAAATTTCGTGGAGAGAAACAGCAAAAATATAAAAACTCAATTTCGCAGCTTATTCCTCCATAAAAATCCCCAAAACGTTCAAGGTCTACCTCCAAACTTTTATTTTCTATCTGATACCAAAAAATTTTTTTGATTTAAAATAATATTATTAGTACTTGTTAGAGCTCGTACAAGAACCGTATTTTTTGCTCTTAAAAGTGATTGATACAAAATCAGGAAACGCCTGCCGGGTCCAACCATAGCCTTAATGGACTTCGCAAAGCTAACACTTTCCTTCGCACAAAACTTTATTTTAATTTCAAATCATCTCAGCTTGCCCTTTATAGATTCTCAGCTTGCCCTTTATAGATTCCAGAAACAATTCCTCATACATATTTATCTCATCAATATCAATACATTTGTCCAACATTAAGAATTTTAATGTGTTTTGGGAAAGACGTATTTTTGAGAACCAAATTTTTGAAAGGTTTCTCTTTGATGGGTTTAAAAATATTTAACGACTTTTAAGCATTTTTGAAATTGACTGGTGGTACACAGATTACTTTATGTGGCGCATTTTTGACACGAGGGGTTTACAAAGATATTGCAAAAAGTATGATCATGAACAAGGGTTATTAAAATTGATTTTCAAATGAATAAGTACATATGTATAACGTTCGAGTAAGTGTGACTTTCAAATTTAAAACGTTACATAATTTTGCAAAATGAATAAAACGTAAAATTTGGGTTGCCCTACTCATTTGTCAAGTAATAGATTTTTGCCACTTTGTAATAACGCCCTTCACCACGTAATTTCTCCTTGAAACTAAAAAATACATGTATCTATCCTCAATTTCCCCCGAAAGATACGCTGATCGTGCCAAGCAAATTGTGTGCAAAGCCGTTGTAAACGAAGATGCAAATGCTAAGCTCATCCGCGAGCTAAAAGAAGAAATTCGAAGACTGAAAGTTCTACTGAAACAAGAGGGCATTGTGGTTGGGGAAGGTGGCGAGATTTCAGAATCGGACGCAGACGTTGAGAACGCCAACTGCACAACTTCGTCGTCAAATGAGACCTCTGTAGCCGTGCTAAACCGAAATGCGGGACATTCCGTTCGCCGTGGCATTGAGAGCACGAGTAGCATAGCTGAAGAGGCCGTTGATCAGCTTCATGCGAATGAAAAACTAATTGCAGGTAATAATATCATGTGTAGGGCTTATTTTAGTTTTTTTTAGTTACATATACTATGGTCGACGCATGCCAAGTTTAATTTTAAGACAAATACCTAATTTTAATTTATAATTGGACCCTTCATTAAATAATTTCTTTAAAAATTCAGAGATAAAATTGGTACTAAATATTTTCTAAACTGCTTAAAACTTTGCAAAATTTGCGTGGATTTTTGCATGAGGTCTTGAATTGTGCAAATTGATTAAGCTGAAAAAGTTTCTACAAAAGTGTTATATATTTTTTTAAATTGTTGGGGAGTCATATTTCGTATAAAATTTATGCGTTTGCTTATCCCTAATTGTCACTTATCTTTATTTAAACATCCTGGTTTCTCATATCCTGCAAAGATGAAAAAAGACTTGTTGCACGTTCCTCATATTGTCCTCCGGCGTAATAACATGTGGAACCTTTCACTCGTTAAATTCTATCTATTTATCCGGCTTGTGTGCAGTAAACCGTTTCAGATACATTTTCGCCGAAATGATGTTGGGATCCCAAGGGGAGTTTTCCGCTTCATCTATTTTCATTTCTGTCTCTTTATACTTTATATCTACTTCTACTACTACAGTCTTGGTGTCTCAAATTCGCCCCATACGGCGAAAGCACTAGAATCCTTTCTTCTTTTATTTTTTCTGAATCACAGCAGCTTTGAGTAATAATTGAAAAGATACAAATTGGACCAATGTCTTACAATTGAATTATTTTACAGAGTTAAATGAAACCTGGGAGGACAAGCTGAAGCGGACAGAGCAGATACGAATGCAGAGAGAAGCCGTGTTTGCAGAGATGGGTGTTGCGGTGAAAGAAGACGGTGAGTGTGTGCTCTTTCCCTGTACTTTCTCCATCCAGGTTTTCAATAAGTAATTACCGCAGCGAAACTTGATCACAAAACAAATTAGATTCCCATACGTGATACTCAGCATTTTTCTTGCTTTGAATGAGAATTGCATCAACTCTCGAGTATTGCAGATCGGAGGAAAGTTTCATAATTGAATTTGTATTTTCAGCGTAGTGGATATGAAAGCATTTATCTATTTATAGCATAGTCTATTGCCACACATTTTTTAAAGTTCAAAGCTAGACAATACATAATATGTATGTACCTACACCTGTAGCCTACAGGCTGTAGGACAGGAAAAAAGTTTCTTCTTTATCTTTTCCAAAAAAAGACTCATCATCGTGTTGCTTGGAAGAGAAAGTTGTTTTGTATACTCAAGCTTTTCCTTGGTCGTAGGCGGCACGGTTGGTGTCTTCAGCCCCAAGAAAACCCCACATCTTGTCAACCTGAACGAAGACCCATTTATGAGTGAATGCCTACTTTATTATATTAAGGACGGAGTGACGCGAGTGGGCTCTGCCGGCTCTGAGACACCACAGGTACAGAGGAATTTGTCAATATTGGATTTTCCATCACTTTCTTCAAATAGATAAAAGCACAAATACATTTAACTTTGTAGGATATCCAACTCTACGGCGCATACATTGAAGACCAGCACTGTTTCTTTGAAAATGTTGATGGAGTAGTTAAATTGGTTCCCGTCGCGGGTGCCCAGTGCTACGTCAACGGGGTGAAAATCGATGAGCCTACGGAACTCATCTCAGGCTCGCGAGTTATTCTCGGCAAGAACCATGTTTTCAGATTCAACAACCCAAGCCAGGTCGCAGCTCAGAGTAGACGACCCATACAGACTACAGATAAATGCGATTGGGACACTGCTCAGATTGAGCTTCTTGAGCAACAAGGTATAATAATAATCATTTTCTCCTCTTTTGAAACGATTCTGGCAAAAGTAGTGACTTTCAACATATTTTCCCGCCAATTTGGTTTGAAATCTCTGAAGGGAACATAATGGGCTTTTTGAACAGGTATTGACTTGAAACTGGAGATGGAAAAACGTCTGATGGCATTAGAAGAGCAGTTTCGGAAAGAGAAGGAGGAAGCAGACAATGCTTTTGAGCAGCAGAGAAAGGTAACATAAAAGATTCAGGTCATGAACAACGCTTTTTTTCCACTTCACTTGTTTCCCAACATATGTTTCCGGTACCATTGATTTCATGTTGAAAAAACACATGCAGTCGATAAAATGTATAAATAGATGGTAATGCTATGCTGCTGCTAAAACCTTTCTCATGTCGCCTTCTCTTTGGCTTTTAGAACTATGAAGCCAGAATCGACGCGTTACAAAGACAGGTTGATGAGCAGTCAATGACCATGTCGATGTACAGCACCATGACCTCGGCGACTGAGGACAGCCATCAAATGTTGCAGTCTTACATGGAACAGGATTACGAAGATGAAACTTGTAAGATAAAGTAGAACGTTAATTACCCGGAAGTGAAAGCAGTACAAATTGTGTAATGTTTCACATTGCCCCACATTCAGATGATCCAAGTAACGAATTGGCCAACTGGTCCGAGCGTGAGTACGAGCTAGCGCTTAGAGCTTTTCGCAAGTGGAAAACTCACCGCTTCACATCCCTTCGGGATGACTTGTGGGGCAACGCCATTTTTCTCAAAGAGGCTAATGCTATTTCTGTGGAATTAAAGAAGAAGGTAATTAGTGATTATACAGCTGATGTGCACTGTTCCAAATTAGCTCTAAAGTTTTGCGAGTACATTACGACATTGTTTGTATTCAATGGGGGGAAAGTCCATGAAGAAGAAAGTAAAATATGGTGAAATATTACTTTAGGTGAAAGTAATATATGTAAGTACGTGCTTATGTTCGCTAAAGCAAGAACCGCTGTGTTTGTTTTCTCCTCCAGGTGCAGTTTCAATTCACTCTGCTTACAGACACTCTGTACTCGCCAGTTCCAACAGAGTTTGTAGTCCATCCGAACGATGCGGATCATGACCATGAAGGAGCTCGGGATTTGGACACTCCAGGCACTGTCGTGTCTGTAGAGGTGCTTGACATGAAAAATGGAGCAACTCACATATGGTCACTTGATAAATTACGGTACTTGACTTGAAACAAACTGCTCTTGACCCAATTCAATGCAGAGTTGCCTTGTATGTGAGCCTAATCTGGTTTTAGAACAATGGGTTTCCTAATTACTAGAGGGTCTAAATATAATCGCATGCATGAATAAACTTAAAAATATTTATGAATTTTAAATCTACAATACACATGCACGATCTTGTATCATTTTTATTTACAATTTTCAAGGCAAATATTCAGAACGTTCCCGTTTTAGTCAAAGTTTAAGGAATTAAATCTTTTATGATCAATTACCTGCATTCTATAATATATAAAGTTGAATGCTTCAATGAGTTGAATCTGAAATATTTTTCTCGATTGTACGGTATTAACCCTTGCTAATTAAATGTGCTCTTGAACAAATTACCCTCAGAAATCGACTTGAGCTGATGCGTGAAATGTACCAAAAC
>JAHZMY010000922.1:0-13380 GCA_027743915.1 Seira sanloemensis
TTTGTTTGTGATGCTTTTGATTTGTAGAAAAGCCTTTTTTGAAAGTGTCAAATTTGTCACGAATAGAGGAAAGTTTTGACGATTTGCTGTAAAGTGAGGAATGAGGAATGTAACTATTCTCATGGAGCCACGTTTTTGACTTCTATACCTAAAAAGCTGGATTGTCCTTAATTGAAGACATGTCTGTCAGCAAAAAGTAAGAGGATGTATGTACCTACATTTATTATTGCCAGACAAAAGACGCACATTAATTCCGACAATACATATACACTCTCAAAAGCGACTTTACACAAAAGTCGTGCACTTATGTTCCCTCATTGAAATGGACATAAACAAAGGAATTTCATACCTACATGAGATTTAGCAAAAAATAAAAATCCAATATTATGTAAATTCACAGAGCAGGTGTATTTTCATGTAGCAGGTAAATTGAACAAAGCGGACCTTTTGCAAAGTTCATGACAGTCGTGTACCTTTTTATAAACACGCAACACCGCATTATTGAGTCCATGAAATTGTGTTTGAGGATTCAGTTTCCACATATAATAATGGAAATTCAATAGCAATAGCCAGCGATGAGCTATATTTAGGCGGAATGACGACGACAAATACTCGATACCTATTGCAATGCGTAGTTCAGTCGTTCAGTCAAATACCTAAAAGTCAAAGTCATTTGATAGTTTTGAAATGGTACAAGCGAAGGAAGCAATTTATCATGGTTTTCAATCACTCCGACTTTTTTGTCACTTTGATTGAGACGGTTTGATCTACAACGCTGAATAAAAAAACTTTGACCAGTTCAAAATCTACAACCTCCATCAGCTTGAACCAGCTCATACGTGTTTCATGAGAAGGATTTGCGAAGCAAATGATTTTGCAAAATGCATACAAGAATTTGCTCTAATTATGCATATACTAGAAATTAATCGTCACCAAATGTTTTCAAGTTTAAAAACTGAAGCTATAGGCATATTCTTTAATATATTTCGTTATAGTACTCCATTGGCAATGTCAAAATGCCTCGCAATGATACCAATGAAGTGGTCATTTCAAAGTAATACAGTTGGCCATCCATATTCAATTAAAAATGCCCTAAAAAGATTTTGTAAAGTAACTCCTCTGTCCACACCACGCGTTCTTTCATTCGCTCGAAAAAAAGTGTATGCAAATTATCACATTGCTAAAGTCTCTCTCTCTCTCTCTCTCATTTCATATTGCATATGATACATCTGTGTAAGTAAATGCTCTCTCAACTTTGTTTTCAGGGTCAGCAGTCCACAAAATGTGTATAATGAAATAGGTGAAGACAAGAGGACAAGTGCAATATTTGAGTAAAAATGTAAGTAATTTGTTGTAGAACACATTTAGTGCCTATACAGAAAAAACGTTACAATTTCTGGTGAGCGCTACAAACTACAACTTTGCCATTTTGTAGACCCCACCAGTCACTACCATCGACTGTCGACCAGACTGACAAAAGCCCGATAGGCATATGATGCATTTTAAATTGGCCAATTATCCCTAAAAAATCAAGTAACTGCGTTGTTAATAATTCAGTGAGTGCTTCTAATAACTCATAAATGAATGTCGTCAATGACTTTCGGCTAATGATATTCAACATCGATAATACAATATCTGTGTGTCCTCTAGTATGCTTTTTTGATTCATCGGGACAGATGAAATGAATTACAGATGACAGTTCAATTTTTTATCCATCTTTTCACATGACTTTGCACTAGTTGATGAATGCATTGTGCCGATTGTAGATGTAAGTATTACCAACACAATGGAAATTATATACATATGTGATGTGTGCAGTGTGTACTGCTCAAACCGCTTATTTTTGGTACGAGATGAACTTCAAGTGTCAGTCAACTTGTGCAGCAATAAGCCAGCCATTTTTTGGAGGACTTGAAATATCCATCTACAATTATAATGACATGTTGCAGGACGGAGAGCATGTCATATGTAGTCGCGCGCACACGTAGCACTGATTTTTTTTCTAGCAGTATAACCACTTAGATTTTTATGGCATTTCTTTTTTATGGAGGAGTCAGGAGGTGGAAGGGACATACGAGCCTGTGTGATGTGATGACTGATAGGAGAGGAAAATTAGACCAGAAATTCTCTACCGAAATGAGAGGGAAAAGGCCTTAAAACGTCAACACCCCATCCATCTTTGAGAGCCATTAATCGAGCTAATTTGGATTAAAGAGAATAACTACGGTTGAGCAGAAATCCGTATCGATTTGTGTGTTATGCATATATTCAATTTGTCTATCGTAGCTTGAAAACAGCAGCCGTTTAGTTTTTTAAGTTTTAATACCCCATTGATTGAAAAAATGCGTTGCTCTCTGAATACAAATACGCATGAAATTTTAACGGCCTTGGTGATGCCTATGCCGTTTAAAGTTCTTTACTTATTCGATATAACAGATTAAAAGGAATTTACCTACTCACCTGTAAGTAAGGATTTTTTTGAACTCGCCGTCTCTTTGCAGACGATAGGTCTACGTGAGAAGTGTGAACACATGCGTAACGATTGGAACAAGACGCATCTTGAGAGATTTTTTGAGATGATAGGGATTGGCTTTAATAATGTAACACAATTATTCTGATAAAATATGGAAATACTTGTTACGAAGTTGTACCCACTACGTGAGAACATGATGCCTTGTGTTTTTGTGTATCCGTGATAGTCTCTATAAATATATGAATACCTGTATTATATAGCAGCACAGGTAAGATTCTACGTTGCTGGAAATAACCGCAACTTACTAGATTAGTTGTTATTCAGCTTACTTGTGAGGATGGATGACGATGATGTCAACTCATAATCTTGACTTTCCATTTGCTCATAGTACTTGATTACATAAAATGTGACAATTGAAACGAGTCAAATTTGCCAAGAAAGGGTGATTCAATTACACGGCAATAAAATGTCCTATCGTACATACTTGCACTGGTAATGTGCAACTGCAATAACCTGCTTTTAGACGATTTCATATCGTATCATTTAGGGGCAAGTTGGTAATCAACCAGGTTCTAGATCTAGATAAATGCCCTTGTATACATATATTTCAAAGGTTTTGGTTGCTTTTCTCATACTTAATTTAGCGGATCGGCAATTTACCTTCTTCCTCAAGCCATAGTCATATCGCTCTACACACATCATTGCCAAAAAGGAGGTGTAAATTGTGATTCAAATTTGGTAAAAACAAAAGAACACTTTCAATTCTCTGTGTGATCACTTGTGGTGATCAGGTAGAAGAGTATGGCTTTTGCATTGTATTGTATTGTATTGTATAATCTTTATTAGCGTGTTAATATAGCCTCAGACATAATACATGCTTGATTTCCAAACCATAACACGATAACCGTATCATTAAATTAGATGTTTTGAATTTTTCAGGCAGGATGCAGGTGGACAATATGAGGTTAAATACAATAACCAGAGGCACGGCTAAAACAGCAGCAAATTTCTTATAAAGAGCTGCATGACGCTCTGGGGCTCTTTGCAAAATGAGCTGTGCACATATATTTTTGCACATATACATATCATCACGCAAGCCCACACGTCAATCTCTCAAGATAAAACCTGACCTTATTCCTTCGTTTTTTTTGTATTTTAGTGTATTATTGTGCTGTTGCTTCTAGTTCTTGGTTCACCTTTAAGATAAGTATTGTTGGCATGATTTAAATATGATTATTTAGCCACTCTGACATAATCAAAAAAGAAGCCAGCTGCGTTATTTTCACATTGAAAAGTTGATGATGTTGTTTTCGATAAATTATTAAATGGCCTGGGAAATAACAAAAAAAGGTTTGGATGGAAAGGAAGAGCTGTATGTATGTATTTTTATGGCTTTGTTTATTCACCACGTCTTCTTGTTTGCCTAATGAAAAGCTCATGTAATCTTGAAACATTCGAGTGCAAACCAAGTGCAAAAAAGAGGCAGCTAGAATTTTTTCAAAGTGAGAATGAGGATATAAATAAATTTATACTGCTGCTATTTTTTCCACATTATCTCTGCATATCGCTTCTTCCTCGTAAATACGTAAACAAAAATGCAATATTTTCTTCATTCATTTTTAGGAAAAATTGATTTGTGAATTGAGTCGTATTTTTCCTTTCAACATTAGTGCGTCCTGCACTCATGTGTGTACTTTTAATATTCTACAAAGTAAGTAATCGCAGGGAGATCGCCTTTGTAGGCATATGCATTTTCCTTTGTATGAGAAAAGACTCGAACATCATCAGACCTTTAAATTATTAATGTGAACTATACTCTGTCTCTCTCTCTGCTACATTCTAATTCTCGTATTCCTTGTACGCATCTCGTCATTATCAAGTGAAACAACATGCTTCACAGGTGTCCAACCAACCAGCCAATCGATTCAAAGAATAGGTCTGAAATTGGGAGACAAGCAGACTGGCAAGTCGCTGGTCGATGTCGGCTGATTCATAATTGATAAGGGTTGCTCCGCTAACTGACTCCTTGCCTCTATTTTGCTCTCTATTCATTGCTCGTCATCTACTAATCACACCAGTCCAAAAAAAATGCCGATGTGCCGCATCACGTAGACATGAATATATGTACATATACATATATGACAAGGAGCAAAGAGTAAAAGGCTTCAAAAGATTTTAACGAAAAATATTAATCTGCATGCAAAAAAGATTGATTTGCCTCTTGTTGCAATGCACATATATGTGATTTCTGCGATGTTTGCCATTCATTTCTCTACTGAAATGAAGGAGGAAAACGGTGTATTTTGCAGTCTTTCAAAAAAGAGAGATAAGGGTTGCTCCGCTAACTGACTCCTTGCCTCTATTTTGCTCTCTATTCATTGCTCGTCATCTACTAATCACACCAGCCCCAAAAAATGCCGATGTGCCGCATCACGTAGATATGAATATATGTATATATGCATATATGACAAGGAGCAAAGAGTAAAAGACTTCAAAAGATTTTAACGAAAAATATTAATCTGCATGCAAAAAAGATTGATTTGCCTTTTATTGCAATGCACATATAATTTCTGCGATGTTTGCCATTCATTTCTCTACTGAAATGAAGGAGGAAAACGGTGTATTTTGCAGTCTTTCAAAAAAGAGACGAGCTTTTTGGTGAAAATAAATTACAGGTTGCAGTTCGCTGCATTCACTTCGTCGTGGGATGAAATGTTGGTACTTCAAAAAGATAAAGATTAAGACCACGATAACAACATGTTAAGGGAGGTCCGCATAAAAACCGTAGTCAAAAATCAAAGCTTTCAATTTATAAAATCAAAAAAACTGTTCTCTCTCTCTCTTTCTCGAGTTCAAACTAAGCAGATATATTTTTTGTGACAATTACAGAGGCCAACCCTCAAACAAAGAAGTAGAAAGCAGATGCAGCCAAAATGAGTATTTTGCTCATGAAATTAATTATGCGTGTATAATTGCGGTGTAAAAATCAGTTAAAGATTTGCCCGTTTGCATCTCCAATATCCAACATCCAACCCTTTCCCTGTTGGGATTTCCCGCGACGGAGGAGTTTACATCTACTAACATAAGCTATGAAAGTGTTAATAATATTTTTTTTAAATGATTTAACACTTAAAAATATATTTGTCTTTTGCCACTTTCAGTTTTTTGAAAGTACGTAATTAAATCCGATACGATTCGCAACTTGCCTTTTTACTTTTACACTACTACGCACCTGTGTAGCAAAACGCTGCGAAATTCACTCGCTGTGTTCATTACCATAAAACTTAGAAAGTTTCCCATTCTTCAATTTTATTACATCAAAGCGGACATTTAACTCCCCCGTGTTTCGTCGACTCCCAAGACGATGATGTGTAATAGTCGCTCATAAATTTTTGTCTGGGGAATTGTGGTAAGAGCATGATGGGATCTTTCGTGACTCTGATTCTTTCAGATAAATGGACTAACAATGCTCACTCCTCTTTAGAGTAATGGGCCTTCAATTATTTGGCTCAACATGAACAATGAATGCATATCATAATGCCATAAGTGTATCTGATTCAGAGATTTGTGAAAGTATATCTCTCTCGGCAGACTCGTCAAGAGTTCAATTTTGTTTGTCCAGTAATATATACATACTCGCTTGTTGGACTTTAGAATCAAATAGAAGCTGTATAACAAAAACTTATTACTTGAGTAAATAATTATTGCAAGAGGATTGTCAAAACCTAATCAAGTGCGTAAGCATATAAGCACTACTTGACAATTGTTGACCGTTTGTCCTTGCACAAAGCGCATAATTGAAAGGGCACGTGTTTCAAATTCAAAAGGAGTTTGTCTACGTAAAAAAAGCCAATTTTAACCGGCAGACGCTACTACGTAACTAGAAAGTGTCATTTACTCTCATGTCGGAAACTTCCAGCAACAATGCTCATAGAGTAAAAAATCCTCGTCAACATTGTCGACAAACAATAACTGTTTCCCTGTGATGACTTTGATTTCTGGGTTTGCCTCAAGTCAACGCTTTTAACGTCACTTTAAACTAGTAAAACGAGCTCTTCTCAAAAGGGGGAAAAATTATCACGCAAAAGGGTTAACCAGCTGAACCCGTACGTCATTCGTTTAGTCATCCTCCGATAGGCAGGTTTCGAAAAGAGCATTAGAATTTGATGATGCACAAATTGTAATTTTTTCTTTAACATTATTTTGTTTTGAGCATGTGAATTTTTCAAGCTGTGGTAGAGCAATGCATCCATTTATACTTTTGCCCTTTTCAAAGAGTGACAAGGCATTTTGGTGAGTAAAACATTGCAATTTGCAAATAAATCTTTGTCTCTTTTAAATACAACCACATATTATGCCTATATGCAATTTTTCTGATATGGGATCTTTTGTACAAATTGTTTTTCTTCAAAAGTTTACTGCGCTACAAAGTACTGATTTCAGATTGGAGGCAATAAGACATACACTGATAATACATAGATATAATAATTCCACTATGACTTTCACGACCAAAAAGTCCTCAGCCTAAGTTTTAAAAAAAATGAGTATAAAATATATATCAGCCTCTGATCAGCTCACAAAAAAGCTTCACACAAGCCTTCAAAAAGGTCTTCTTGTCCACAATACCAGTATTTCTCTCTCTCTCTCTCTCTCTCTCTCTCTCTTGTGCAAACTATGTTAAGCCTATAAAATTTTGTGAAGCCAAGTGCTAAATGAAATGAGCAATATAGTTAAATGTATGTACATAAATATATACGCTTGAAATTACAGAGCTGCAGACCCTTTGAAGAGAACGTGAGCTTGTTTGTGATGTGAGATGAGACATTGTTATAATAGCCGCAGCAGCGATTCGATTCAGTTACAGAAAGGCAGGCGCACTCTCAGTCATCGCGAAAGAACGGTTAGCGTCACACAAAATGATATTTTATCAATCGTTTCATTATTAAATTTTCTCGCATTTCTGAAAAAAGACATGTCAATCAGTAGTGTACAGGTGTTATCTTTGTTTCTCTCTCATTCTCAGAAGAATTAAAAGACAAGCCAAGAAAGGTTCGAGTTGGCGATTGGAGAAGAAGAATATAAGTTGCAGCTGTATCTTGAATTTTTTCTCCTCTCAAGATCACTCCTATTCTTGAACGGTTTGGTCATCATCAGAGAGCGATTTTATTTGAGCAGTGGTGGCAGGTGAATTAACGCCAACGAGACACAGAGCACGTAGATATGTACATACAATAGATATTCAGAAGAGCCGCTTTCTATGCAAAAGCCGTGTGTTGTTGGAAGTTGGGATGTGAAGACGAGATAAGGTGTGTGATGATGAGCTCGGTGGATATTATGTGCTAAATACAAAGCCAATTACATGAGAAATATAACGTATTCTTGGCTTTTTGGAGGAAGTAAAATGTGCAAAACAGCCCCTCTGGGAGAATTTCGTACGTAATTGTCAGAACGCATTAAACAATATGTGTAAGGAATCAGTGAGCTAATCTATTATTAGCGTGGATGGGTGATGTGATTCATAGACGATGTGCGTTTTTTTTCTCTCTGTTTACCTGTAAACAACCAACTGACGAACATTCTCTAATTTTTTGATGGTGATAATGATAAGTAAAATAGCAACGGTAATGGGTAATTTACTTGTAAAATAGGAGGCAACGAGTGACCGTGGCTTCATGAAAAGGTACACACAAATACAACAATAAGCGACGAGAGTTTAAAGAAACGTTGAAAATATTTATATATATATCGTCTTTTTAAAACTCAATTAATTATTTATGAGTTTTATTTTTTACAGTCATCGTCATCAAGGGAAATCGTGTGATTATCGCGTAAACTTGGGAAGAAGAAGAAGGCCTTAAGAAGAAACCAAGAAGGAAAATGCAGTTTGTTCGTGATTATGACATGTGAAAAAATATATATGTGCCTTTGCAGAAAATGTGCATAGATAATCAGAATAAAGAACAATATACGAAAAAGAGATACGACAACGAAAATAAGGTTGAGTTGTGTTTCAACTGACGCCGAGTGAGGGACAAACTTTTTTTTTGCAAATTGATTGAATTGTGAATAGATCCAATGAAAGTTATTCTTTGGATAAGACACGCTGGTGCTGCTGCTCTTTTCTCGCTTTGCATGTGTCAGGTTTTTGTAAAGACCATCATTATTACATATGCATAAAAAGTGTGTGTGTTTTTGAAAAAGGAGTGCCAATAAAACTAGGATTCTAGAATTTTTGTGTAATGACCAGGTTTTTAACTGGCCGTAAAGACTAAATGATGCCTATTAAAAGAGGATAGAGGGGGAAAAACGGCGGCTTTTGTGGTGCTCATCTCAGCCTGTCTCCCTAAAATGGTTATACCACGGCTTATTCAGTCTCTCATCTTCAGCTCGTAAAAATAAGACGGAGAGTTTTACTAGGTTTTTAATTATTGTCCTCCTAAACAAGGTGAAATACCACGACACTAAAGAGACTCTTTTTTCTTTTCTTCTTCTTCTTCTGATGCATGGGAGTGGATATTTTTTGAGTGGTAAATAGTGGTGTAATAATATAATGAAGCTTCATAAGTTTTTGATGTTAAAACAAGCTCCTTGGTCGTCATCGTCGTCGTCAACATCATTTAGTTCTGATTGGCCTGAACAAGCCATCATCATCTCGACTGGGCTCAGAGGAGAGAACAACACCAAAATACGAAGACGACAAGACAAAATCGCCTAAAAAGTTGATGTTGCGGTGGTTCTTTTCGCAAAAAGCTACTAAAGGATCTGCACAGAGAGCAAGATAAAAAGTAAAACGTGTGAGATCATCACATTTAGAGAAGTTTTTAGATGAAAAGATAACTTGATTCTGCTATTGTTTCTGCATGCAATCGAAGAAAAAAACAATAAACGTTTTTTTGGGTAATAATATGCATATGTCCTTTCAGCAAGAGATACATATATAAAAAAATATTCCTCTAGTTGATCATACAAAACTGTTCATAGATTAGTCCCCTTTCCTTCGACTCTTATCTGTGATCTGAGCTGTGCAAGTGAAAAAGAGAGAAAGAAAAGAGAGCTTTGAAAAAAAAGCTTGTGACTGACTTTGTTGTCAACTGCTCTCCCGGTGATTGAGTTCATTGGATTTGGACAAATTTGCAATTTGCAAGAAAAAGGTTAAGTGGTCTAGTGTTCAGCGACATTCAATGTTCGACATGGCGACATTCTCCAGCGTCAAAGTGCTTTACAGTGCTAGCGTGCTATTTGTGACCTTTGCATGTGCTCACTGCGGGCCGCTTGCCCAGGTAATAATACATATTTACATGAAGCCAGTTTTTCCACTATTTTAGAATTTATAAGAAGGATACAGTGCTAGCGTGCTAATTGTGACCTTTGCATGTGCTCACTGCGGGCCGCTTGCCCAGGTAATAATACATATTTACATGAAGCCAGTTTTTCCACTATTTTAGAATTTATAAGAAGGGAATATATAGCAAGAGAAGTGCAAAGGAAAATTCCGTAAAAGTATTCAAAAATTCTTTTTTCTTTTGCGAAACTCACACTACACTATCCTAACTTGCATATCGCAAAAGGTTGTAAGATATGATACATGAATTTGTGCAGAAATACTATGAGTGATACATACGTATAGCGCCTGATTTTTTTGTGTGAGGCGTGTATGAAATCCGTGATTTTAGAAGTAGGTGTAACTTATATGTCTTCAAAAAAAAGTCTGCTGTAGATTGTTGTGCCAAGTGGGTCGATTTTTGCGTAAAAATGAAATGATCATTGATATAAGTCAGACATGAGCATTTGGTACTAAAGACACTTTGAGTTGGATAAATTACCAAACTATATAATCTGAAGTGAAATATTGCTACTGTGAAAATACAAAAGAAACGAACTTTCAAAATGCAGAAGGGCTGGCACACTATATATACTACCTTGAACCGAGATCTTTCAGTTGAATTATGCTCAAGAAGAGTTATAAAACTACAAAACTGATAAGTACAATATGATATGACATGCCTTTACAAATTGCAATTCAAATCAGCGTCAGTTTAAATCGTGTGTAATAAAGTACGTGTCGGTTTGGTATGAGCATTGCGTAAATATTTGAATGGAGATTTATGGTCATGAATACTAAAATCGATGAAGGCATGGCCCATTTGACATACTCGAGAGTAGAATGAGAAAGAATTGTTAGGTTTTGCAATAATCAGTTGAAAAGGAATTCGAAGAAGATTTTATTTGATTTACATATTTTATTTTGACTTTTCCAGGATGAGCATCAGAGACTACACGAAGACAACTTTCCTCTTCTCGAGGAAGAGCTCGTGAAGCCAGCGAGAAACCTGTCAGTGGAAGTGAAATCAGGAAGTCAAGCCGTCTTCACATGGGACCCTCCCGAAGATGGGCAATACGAGAAATTTGAGCTGAGAATAACCCAGCTTCCAAATGACGACACGAATCAAGATGAACAAAGAGATTTGCAACAGACGCTGGAACAGCAGCAGCAACCCAAGACGTTTTCAGTGGAGGACAGGAGTGTGTCGTTGAGCTCCATTTTTGAGCCCGGAAATAGTTACCAAGCGCAGGTGTTTGCCGTGTTCAGGGGAGAGACATCGGAACCCGTCTCGGCCAACTTCACAACAAGTGAGTTATAATAATTGCATTGCATGCTGACATAATTTTAACTGGAAAATGGTGTTAATGAATGGATATTCTTTTTGCTCATTTAGAACCCAACAGCCCTGAAAGGTTTGTGGTTTGGTTCAGAAATGAATCTGCGTTGCTGATTTATTGGCAGCCTCCATCTGGAACGTATGACTTTTACAAGGCAAGAATTAAAATTTACAATTTAATATGCGTTTGTGTGAGAGACGATTCCTTACGTGGAAGCAAAATTAAACCAAAGATTTTATGTTTCAGGTCAGCATAGATCCTGCGGATAGTCCGGTGTCGTCGGTTTTGGTCTCACGACAAGAGTATCAAAATGGAAGGTAGGTCAAGCTTTTACCTGTCTTATCTTATCAAAGTTCTATCCAAGAAGTTTTAACTTTTGTCATTGTTTGAAAGCCTAAGAATATTACAAACTAGGAAGATCCTAATAACCAGTTTAGCTTAATTTTTTTGCATATTGGCGTTTAAAGTTCTAACCTAAAATTGAGAAGCGCTTTGAGCTAGTTCTAAACGAGACATTTGAATATTTTATTGTGCATAATTTTATTTGTGATTAATGATAGAGTGCAACCTGGATTCTACGGTCTCAGGAGTGGAAGAGCGTACAATATATCCGTAATTACAATTAGTCAAGGTCAACCATCAGTTCCTCTCGTGAGGGAGTATCGAACGCTCCCTATGGCGCCAACAGATGTCAGCGTCAGTATGAACGAAGGGGTATGAAATATCAGATCATGATCATATAATAAAATAACATCAGACGTATACGTTAATATGTCTTTGGAAAGCTTTTATTTAAAAGTTGAGAGTGACAAAATATTCCAATTCCTTTTGCAGAACCTTAATGATGAGGATCAATCGGATTCTCGGCCAAATGGATTCTTAGTGGAATGGGTAGCTCCTTCGGAGAAAACGGGGTCAGTATTGGAAGACCAAACACTTTTCACAGTATTTTAGTGCTTAATTTCAAATAGCGAAATAATGTTTTCTGTTTCCTTTCTGTAGGGAGTACGACGGGTTTCAAGTCTACCTCAATAGAAAAGGTATAGATTTGAGTTCAGGTATCTATTCACTGTTGCCCATTTACCCCACATTTAAAATGCAAAATCGAATGTCAGTTATGAACAATTTTTATATATTGCCCTTCAGGTATGAACAAACCCATGCAAAAATATGTGCCAAGAGGAGAAACCAGTGTACTCCTGGAAGACTCGGGTCTTGAAGAGGGGATGACGTACCAGGTTTGTAATTTATTCATATACACGATCCAAGAAAGGAAGCCATTTCCTCTAAATAACCGAATTCCTTTTATGTCGCACAGGTGGTGGTGAAGACAGTCGCAGGGAAGACGTATTCCCGACCGACATCACAAAACGTAACTTTAGTGTTCGAATAAAGCAACTTTCTTCTTTAATGTATAAATATTTGTTTGTATATTCTTGTAAATAGCGTTAGCGTTATTGGTTAAATACGAAGCATTTTCATAGAATTTAGTTTGCTCTTGAATCTGTGTGTCCTTTTTACTTCGATTTTTCGACGATTGTTTTAGTTGATTCTAAAAAAACGTACAATACCAAACTACTATGTGGTATGCAATCGCCCTCGGGACGGGAGGATTTGTAACTCGTAATCGTAATGATTTCCGACTTGGGTTTCCGTAATTAGTGAGTTAGCTGTAGATTTGGAAAAAAATGAAGACTTATAAATATGATGTTCACAGGTTGGTGGAGACGTTTCAGCTTCCTGAAGGCCTCCTCCATAGTGCAGCAATGACAATGAATTTATTATATAAATCATAGTTAGCGTAAGACAAAATTAGACTTAATGCTTGCAAGTATCGTAACTCATGGCCTCAGAAACAGTGAAAATGATTGCAAGTACTCTTTTTTACTCTCATAAGAAGCAAGAACTGCTTTGACTATGATAAGCCACATGTTGACTTTCTAAATATTTTTATCGTTGCATACATACATTTTAATATAAATGACTTTTTATTGAATGTAATTTTTAAAAGCTAATTTTATTTTGTGAAGCTGCAAATTAAAGTATCTTCAACAAATCATGCTCCGTGACCTGCTGCATAAAATTGAATTCAAGGTATTCTAAAATCTTGAAAAAATCCCGTCGCTCGCCAAACTTTTTTTTATTGTAGTGCTTCGTATCAAATGTTACAATCTTTCAAGTGTAAATACAGTTCAAACGTTTTTTGGTCGCAGTGTTATGCTTATCGAAATGCAATGTAACAAACA